>CP139502.1:265066888-265365744 GCA_021014915.2 Artemisia tridentata subsp. tridentata
ATGTTGCCATGGTTGAGGTCTTAGTTATGTTAGCACTGCCCTGCTCAACTACTAAGATGGAAACAGTAGTGCCAGCCTCTTCCATCATGGTACCTGCATCACCTGTACCAGCCTCATCTGCATCCATACAGACATTGGCCTGAGGTTGCACAATGTCCTCTTGTTGTGAAGTCCTAGGTGATTGGGTATGTTGAGGTTCATGGGATGATGATCCATTCAAACTTGTAGATGAGGATGTGTGATGGGAAGCTGTGGGAGTTCCAGCCTCTTCATCCTCATTCACTGCAGCCACAATATTCAAGATGTGTTCAGTTAGGGGAGTTATAGCACCAGAAAAACCTTTCCCAGGCTTCTTCAGAAAAGCAAACATCTTGATAGCCATCCTGCTACTAGGCTCAATATGGGTATGTTCCAAAGGTTCTTTAAGTTGACTATTGATAATGAGATGCAAAAACCTTGGATACAAATAAAATTTCTTCTTAATAAACTTCCTCATACCCTCAAAAATCATTGAAGAAAAATCAAATGGTTGCCCAGTAGCCAAACAAACTAAGGACATGGCTTGAGAAGCACTAAACTCATTCCAACCTCCTACTTTGGGAAACAAGCAGTGTTGAAGAGTATGCAACAAAAACTTCCAATGTGGACAGAGCAGACCTTTATAAAAAGTACCAGTATTTTCAGGCCTCTCATACCCAATTCTCTCAAGCTCAGTTAAAATATCCTCAGTGGTAAAAGTAGGTGGTGTTGGAATACCTGATAGACGAAGGGTTCTCTTAATTGCTGTCTCACTAACCACAATAGTTTCTCCATCTACACTACCTATTAACCTATCCTCCCCGTCGAGGTTATCTAACTTAACAGTTGACCAATACTGGTGCATATGTGATTTAATAATAGGTGGATCAACTGTTAAAGCATACCTTTGTCTAGATGCATTAAGAAAATACATAACTTCATGAAATCCGACAGCTGCTGAAACCTTACTAAGAAATTCAATCTGATTATGCTCTTCTGGAAACTTTCGTCGAGCCATAATGATTTGGGGGTTTTGGATGAAATGATATGAATTAATGTTCTTGGGAGAGAATCGAATGTAATTTTGAGCAATTAAAAGTTAATGAGATCGAAATGGTGTGTGAGACCGTTTTGATCTAATTAGGTTTTAAGACGCGCCAAAATTTTCAATAATAACCCCTCTACTTTCAAACTCAACAGCAGAGTTATGAAAGGTTTGACCAAAAGTCAACTTGCCCAAAAATTAAAAATTTAATCCCCCACGCAGCTTAAGTACACTACCAACTCCTCATTAAATTCTATTAATCCCTTATTCGCTTAACAAATCCCCAAATTCACAAACCCTAACTCACAATCAAGTAACCATGAGTTCATCCAAAGCTCCGATCATCAACATATCATCAGATTCATCTTCAGACGATTCACAAGGATGTGCAAATTACTTCCCTCCAAGTGCATCTTCAGCACAACACAAAGGTAAAGCAGTTGTCGAAGAAGAATATTCTGACCCACTTCCATCAACACCATCCTCCTTTGAAGATTCTGATGATGATGAAACAGCAAAATGGCCAAAATCCATGACTTTCTACCAAGGTGCCTGGGAAATTGATCCTCCGCAACATCCTTTGACTGCTGAGCTTCAGAGGCAAATGGAGAAGGTTGTAGCCGCTTTTGGTAAGAGTGTTGATCCTCCTCGTCCAAAGCCAAGTACAGCAGAGCAGGAACCCCCTGTTCCCAAGAAGAAGCAACAAAAGAAACAAGCTCCATCTACAAGCCAACAACAGAGTCCTCCACCAAGACCAGTGGTACTTGCACTTCCTTACAAGAAAGTGTCTGAACGTATGGGAACCAGAGGACCTCGCAGCAAGGTTATGCCTAACTTGGGATGAGTTTGTTTATATTGTGAAAACTTGGGTCTTTTTGTCTTGTAAGCTTCTTTTGAATAGCATGGATGTATGGAAACTGTATGATGTACTTTTGCCTTTATCATTAATGAACTTTTTCTTTCCATGCTTTACTTGATTGTGTATGTGCGTATATCTGCAAAAAGGTTAGTAGAACCCACAAACACAAGCAAGAATATTCCATAATAGCATCAGAGTAGCATAGCAACAAACAACTAAACAGCAAACAATTTAAGAAACAGCAAACTTTGACTAAACACCAGATGTTGACTAAGCAACAGCACAAATCCTTACAAAATGTTACAAAAACATACAGAGATAAGATGTTTAAAGATTTAAAGATTGATCATGCCAATACTAGCAACTAAAAATTGAAACCTACTTATATCAAAACTTTTGGTAAGTAGATCAGCAACATTATTGTCAGTATGTATTTTAACCACTTGGATTAACTTTTTCTCATAACAATCTCTAATAAAATGATGCCTTATCTCTATGTGTTTTGTTTTAGAATGAAAAACAGGATTTTTTATAATACACATTGTGTTGTTGTTGTCAATATAAATTTTGGTGTTCATGAAATTGTAGCCATAATCCAGCAGTTGATTCTGAATCCAGAGCACTTGTCCACAGCAGCTAGAAGTAGCAACATATTCTGCTTCAGTTGTTGAGTTAGCCACAACAGTCTGTTTCTTGCATTGCCATGAGATTAGCCTATGACCAAGGTACTGACAGCCTCCAGTGGTTGACTTTCTCTCCAAAGTAGCTCCAGCATAGTCACTATCTGAGTATGCTATCAAGTCAAAGGGTGAATTATTAGGATACCAAAGGCCCAAATTAGGTTGACCCTTTAGATACCTAAAAATTCTTTTGACTACTTCCAAGTGTGAAACTTTTGGGGACACTTGAAATCTAGCACAAGCACACACAGAAAACATGATATCTGGCCTTGAAGCGTTCAGATACATCAATGAACCAATCATTGATCTATACAAATGTACATCAACCTCTTCCCCATCTTCATCCTTGATCAAAGGTTTGTTTTTATCCATTGGAGTCTTAGCTGCCTTCACATCCTTGAAACCAAATTTCTTCAACATATCAGCCACATACTTGTCTTGGCTAATAAAAATCCTATCTGATTTCTGCTTAACTTGAAGTCCCAAGAAGAAAGTGAGTTCACCCATAGAACTCATCTCAAACCTGTTGTGCATTAGCTTTTCAAATCCTTCACATAACACCTTATTTGTAGACCCAAAAATGATATCATCTACATAATCCTGAACAAGTAGGATATCCTTTTTGTCTTTCTTAATGAACAATGTTTTATCAATGGTTCCTCTGCAAAAACCATTATTCAACAAATATGTGGATAAGGTGTCATACCAAGCTCTAGGAGCTTGATGTAGTCCATACAGTGCTTTCTTCACTTTGTAGACCCTATCAGGATACTTAGGATCTTCAAACCCAGGTGGTTGCATCACATATACTTCATCAGGAATCTTTCCATACAAGAAAGCACTTTTCACATCCATTTGGTACACAGGAAAATTCTTAAATGAGGCATATGCTAGGAATAATCTGATAGCCTCAATTCTTGCAACTGGGGAAAATACCTCATCATAATCTATACCTTCTTCCTGAGTGAATCCCTGAGCCACCAATCTAGCCTTGTTTCTAATAACAATACCTCTCTCATATCTTTTGCATCTGAACACCCATTTAGTACCAATTGCTCTTTTTCCATTAGGCAAATCCACCAATGTCCAGACTTCTTGAAGCTTGAACTGCAGCAACTCCTCTTGCATAGCTTCAACCCAACTTTCATCTTTCAAAGCCTTATGAATGGTCTTGGGTTCTTCTTGAGATAGGAAACAGGCAAACATGCAATTTTGTAAATCCTTGTGGCTATTCCTCTTCTTAAGTGTTTGAGCAAATAATCCCTGATCAAGAAAATCACTCAGACCTTTTGATTTACTTCTGGTCTGAACAGCAGAGTGAACATCACCAATTATCTGCTCCTTTGGATGATTCCTGTGGATTCTGGTTGTTGGAGTGGGACTAACAGGTATATCAGTCTCCAAATTTGATAAATCAGCCTCAGCACCAAAAACATCAACAATTTCATCATCAGTATCCACATAAACTTCTTCTAATTCGGGCATCTCATCAGAAGAATCATCATTAGAATCACCATCTTTATCAGCAGTAGAGTCCTTAGGCATAGCAGCAGAGTTACCAAACCGAACAACAGAGTGTTTTGGCCTAACAACAGAGTGTTTTGACCTATCAGCAGAGTGCTTTGGCCTGGCAGCAGAGTTGAGAGTACTGCTGCTATGCTTATTTCCTTGTTGCCCATCAACATCTGACTCTTCATTCCTTTCCTTATCATCATTCTTGTCATCATTAGAAGGTTCATCATCACCTTCTACAGTAACCTTTGGTACTTCCTTGTGAACAACATCATCATGTGAACTCTTTCTTTCTTTATCTGTTGGAGAGAAGTACTGATCAAACTTCCACTTTTCAATCAAAACAAACTCCTCTGCAGATCCATCCTTCTTTACTTGTGTACCTGCATTAGGGTTAGTTTGTGTACTTGCAGACATGTTAGTAGTACCTGCAATGACTGGTTGATAATTCATACTTTTGGTTAAAGAATCAATATCAAACATCCATTCAGGACCTTTTCCATCAACATTATGTGTGGTTTCTCTAATTCTAACATGCAAATTTTCCACCACATGCCCAGTCCTTTGATTGAAAACTCTAAAAGCCTTACTTTCAGTGGAGTATCCAACAAAGTAACCTATGTCTGCTTTCTCACTAAACTTGCCTAAGTGGTCAATGGTGTTTAAGATAGTGACAGGACACCCAAATGGTCTAAAGAAATCTATCAGTGGTTTCCTACCATGCAATAATTCATAAGGGGTCTTATTGTGAGGTTTAACTATCTTACTTCTATTTTGCACATAACAAGCAGTGTTGACTGCTTCAGCCCAAAAGATAGTGGGTAACTTAGACTCTGACAACATAGTCCTAGCAGCCTCAATTAATGTTCTATTTCTCCTCTCAGCAACACCATTTTGTTGAGGAGTTCTAGCCACACTAAATTGTCTAGTTATCCCCTTTTCCTCACAGAACTGATTCATCACTTGATTCTTAAATTCAGTTCCATTGTCACATCTGATGATCTTAACCTTGTGATTAAATAGGTTTTCTATCCTTGTAATAAAAGCTTTAAGAATGCCAGGTGTCTCATCCTTAGTAGCTAAAAAGAATACCCAGGTAAATCTACTAAAATCATCAGTGACCACTAAGCCATACATCTTTTTATTCAAACTTTTTACATAAGTGGGTCCAAATAGGTCCATGTGTAACATAAACAGGGGTTCAGTAATAGAATTCACCAATTTGGACTTACAAGATGCTCTATGTTGCTTTCCCATTTGGCAAGCAACACATACTTCAGGATCCTCAAAAACCTTTGAAGGTAATCCTCTGACCAAGTTCCCTTTCACCAACTTGTTGATAGCCGTGTAGTTCAGATGTCCAAGCCTTTTGTGCCATAGTTTGGATTCATCAATAGTGGCTTTGGCAAACAGACAAGTTAAATCTCTTTTGGGAATAATGTTCTTTATGTCCACACTGTATATGTTGTCATTTCTAGGGACTTTAAGAAGTACTAATTTATCATCAGGTATCTTATAGTCGGGAGATAAGACAAGACATTCAGTGTCTGTAAAAAGAACAAAATTCTTTCTGTCACACATTTGTGAGACACTAAAAAGATTGAACTTTAAACCATTCACCAAATACACTTTCTCAAAATCCAATTTTCCAGTTCTGATGATGCCTTTTCCAACAATTTTACCTCCTTTAGGATCATTCCCAAAGGCAACATATCCACCATCCAAAGCTTCAAAGTTTTCCAAATTGCTTTGGTCTCCAGTCATGTGTGAAGAGCATCCACTATCAAAAATACATTTGTCCTTTAGCTCCTTTTGTAGATTGCCCTGCACAAAAAGTAAGAGAATTAGTTTCTCTTTGGGACCCAAGCCATTACTGACTTGGATCTGCCTTGTGCATCAAAGTAGTCAAATTTCTTCAACTGCATTGGTGCAATGCTGTGTCTGAGAACATGATCTATAACTTTAACTTTTGGTTTCCAGACCCAGCAAGCTGAGGCCTTAACAGCATAAAAATGGTTGCCTACAACAGTATCAGTAACAACTTTAGGCAAAACAGCAGAGTCTGCCTTAACAGCAGAGTTTGCCTTAACATCAGAGTTAACTATGTCCTTCTTTATGGGCCCTTGTGGTGCAATAGGAGAGATAACTCTAGAAGTACCATCTCTCATCAAGACTTCCTTGGGAACCATGTTTCTTTTGGGATGTGGGTGAGTCTTTCTAGCAAAGTTTCTATGGTTCACCCTTGAGTACTGGTTCCAAACTGGTTTCTGATGGTAGTAGCACTCATCTTGCAGATGTTCAAAACTACCACAACCATAACATGCCTTTTTAAGTAATTGAAAATCAGTACCTAATCTTTGTGAAACTAGGTTGTTCCAATTTCTCTGGTTTCCTCTAGGCAAGTTATTGGTTTTCTTAGGATATACTCTAGGTGTGTTTTCATACTCAACCATCTTCCTAGAGATACCTTTACCTAGCTTAGGCTTAACAAACTCAACCTTTTTAGCCTTAGGTGCTTTTGATTCAACAACAGCAGGAATTTCTTCCTTTTTGTTCTTAGGGGTTGAATCAGATTCTACACCTTCATCATCACTGTCAGACTCCCAATCTTCAATAAGTGGTGCATCAGACCACTTTTTCTCATCCTTAGGTGACTCTACTTTAGTTTCACTAGTTTCACCTACAGGTTTGACCTCAGATGCAGGTATGAAAGACAAAGTCCTAGTAGGAGGGGCATTGGCACTAAGTTTCTTAGGGTGAGCAACAGCATTATATCCTAGACCACTTCCTAAGTCTGCAAAGTGTCTTCCTATTGGTTTACTGAGAATGTCAGTGGCAAATTGTTTTTTTTCCACCCTAACAATATGTTTTTCAGTCTCACTTATAGCTGAATCTTTAGCCTTTTCAGCCTCTTCTACTTTCTCCATAAGAACCTTAATCTCACAATCTTTCTTAATAAGTTCATTTTCTAAAATGATGATCTTATCAAGATATTCAATTTCAGCCTTTTTATAAAATTCTAGCTTCTCTTCTAAATTCTTTAAACCATATTCATAACTAAGATTGTCTAACTTAAGTGTTTCATTCTCCATTTTAAGGTTTCCATTGCTAGACTTAAGTATTTCAATTGTATCAGAACATGATTTAAAAGAACAAGATGATTCATTGGATACCTCAGAGTCTGATCCAGAGTCGAGTAGGCCATGAGAGCAAAGTGTTGTTGGTGTGCCTGCGTGTGTCGTGGCGGTTTAGTAGTTTTAATGCCTACTCAAGTTTTAAATTTATATTTAGCCGACTTATCAATAACACACACACTTAACGAGCAGTGTACCCGGTCAGTATGAATATAATGGTAAGTAGAGTGTCGATCACTAAGAGTGGAATGTATTATCTCGTTATTCCAATCAGTATTTTAATATCCTAACGCAAGGGGGTTTTCAGCCTGAGAGACTGGCACGATTTGTTTGCAATTAAATAGTAAAATAAACCAATAGGCACGAATCAGCAAGTAGCACACACGTACACAGATAAATACTCGAGACAATAAGAGGGTTGTCCTTATAATTAAGTAGTTTTTCACTTGTTTTATTGATAGCTTTATATGAAGTGTATGTAGTTAATCCTTTCTCGTTGGTCCTAAGCTTATCGGCGAGTAAACCCTTAATGATGACTTATGTCTAAAAGTTATTCCTAAGTGATCAATTTAGTAATAACCGTGGGAGTGCAACCTTTCCGTTGCCACATTACACAAGCCACTAATAAACACAGAGGTGATCAATGCACTAATAAGTAGTAACCAAAGACATCAACATATAAACTTTAATCGATGGGAAAGCAATTTTAAGGGGAGTTGAAGTGAATGATAACATAACACAAGCCCATCAATCCTGATGAATTAAAGTTTGCTAACACAATAAAAAAAAACTACTTAATGAATTAAACACATGCAGCACCTTCTTACAGCTCTTGTATCTTCGTTTGGTGTGTCTTGTGCTGCCTCCTTGACTGAATTCGTCCTAGGGTTCTGCTCTTCGGTTCTGATATATGTCTGACAAAAGCTCCGGAATTCGTCTGGTCTTGGGGTATTTATAGTTTCTGTCTGAGGGAAGATGCGGCGCATCTAGTAATTAGATGCGGCGCATTGACTTAACTTCGCGTGGGGTCCAAGATTATAATATTCAGGAATATTCGTACACCGCCAGAAGATGCGGCGTAACTCCATGATTAGATGTGGCGCATGTCCTCTTGTATCTTGGATCGTATCTGGTGATATCTTGATAAAGATGCGCCGTATTTAATGAGTGAGATGCGGCGCATCTGGAGCAGATTAGTCTTGATCTTCTTCATTTCAGTAGACTCTTAACTTCTTGCATGTTTTGCTCCATAATCAGTCCAAAATCGCTAAGTTTCACCAAATGCTTGTTTTTACCTGAGAATTACAAAAGTAAATGATTAAGTATCAATCCTCATACATAATATAGTAAAACAAGTCAAATTAATAGGATAAATGATAGTAATAAAATGTACTTATTTGAGTTCATCAAATATCCCCCCACTTGAACTTTACTTGTCCCCAAGTAAACCTTAGAATTTCTCTTATGAAAATGTATCCTAAAAGATGTTAGGATTTATTTTTATATCAAGCATGTATTCGTTTAATTCATAATCACACAACTAAACACTTTAACGAATTAGAAGTATAATAAAAGAATTTGATAAAAGCAAATCTAATCGTTTAACTGTCCAGTCGCGACGAATATTCTATCATAAGCTTGGCAAGTATACACATCTCCCCCACTAAAGCCAAGGAATAACAAGTCTAAAGCGGTAAAAAGGGTTTTTAGGCTTAAGGGTTAATTATTCTCTTTTCACTATCGATCTCAAATTCCAGAAAAGGCGACAAAATCACAAATACATGATCGAATCCATGAACACGATACTTGCAATTGCTCAAATCCTTAACTCGAATAGGCTAAAGATAGGTCCAAACTTCACCAATAATAATATATCAAAAAGGGCGACAAAATCATAAATACATAGCCGAATCCACGACTACGATACTTAAGATTGCTCAAATCCCTAATCTCAATAAATCAAAGGTTTGGTTGGATAAAGAATAATATAGGGTATGGATAATATTTGGGATATAAATTGGTGTAAAAATAAAAATAAACAAAACAAATAAATTAAAATCCTAAGTGTGGTTAATCACTATCCCAACCATCCCATGAATAAGACTCATATCATTGAATAACTCACGCTTTAACACTTGAAACACACGCTTTAGGTAGACACGAATTATACTCAACAAGATCTTAATCAAAGAATAAATCTTAATTGGCGTTCCCATAACTGCCAATTCCCATTCAATCCATAGATATAGTACAACAAATAGTGGCCATATGAACCACTTACATAACTTTACATCGTTGGTTTAAAAACAAACATCCAACTTTTCTTTTTCTTTTCTTATTTTTTTTTTTGATTTTTTTTTTTTTTTTTTTTTTTTTTTTTTTTTTTTTTTTTTTTTAAACATAGACATAGATGTGTAAAATTTCACCACATCACTATAATGATAATTCTGGATAATTTTTCCATACTTTTCATACTTCAGAAATAACGGTAATAGTGAAAGTAGTAAACACACGAAAAATAAACTCAAAGATATACAATATTTACTTTCACTCCAATTGCATTGTGCAATTTCCCGACCTAACCAAAGATAATGAATTACGCACACAAACACAGGTAATGTAAGGAAACACACTTTGCCTATAGCAATTAACCAACCACGGACTTTAATCTACAGGGTAGGCTAAGGTGTAAGGGTGTAACGAAACATTTTAAACATAGGTGTAAGAAACGAAAGGAATGGCTCTGAGTGTTTTTCTAGGGGTATCTTACTCTAAAAATGAGAGTAACAAAAGGGTTTATACGGGGGTTAACTAACCAGTGTAGTTAGTTAATAACACATAACATATAATAGGCTATTTGGGTGTAATCCTAGAAATTTACCAATTTAGACAAGTCATTCCAATTATATAAATAATACTCATTATGGTGGTCTCGAATAGTATACAAGCCAAGTTCTAAAGTTTACAAGTCACCGGCACACTCATAGATTTGTGAATTTTTGAAAATCACAATTTTTGAAAATAACGTCTTGTGTGCAGCTATGCAACTTAGATCTTAAACAAAAACATGCTAAAAATTTTTAAGTTTGATATATTAAGCACATTTTAAGCATAATTTTTGAAAAAGTTTAGGACAAGTAATTGTTAAGTGTTCTAATTCTCCAATCCCCCCACTTAAGTTAAACAACGTCCTCGTTGTTTGTATAAAAGGTTAAAAACTGGAAAATAAAAGAATTAGAACAGAAAAACTCCCCTGAGATTTGCTCGGTATGATCCTCCATTAGTATAAGAGCAAAAATCATCTTTCTTGTGAATTAGAACGTTAAAGCTTCATACTTGGTGTATCCATAGGAAATCCAGGAAACTATAATACCACCAACACTTTAAAACACACCTAAGATAAGAAAGGTTCAAACTTGCATAATACATTAGTAGTTAGATAAAAATAAAACTTAAAAATTAAAACTGAAAATCATCAGGTCAGTCGATGCGTCGTATCTTATGGAAGAAGATACGCCGTATCGAGCCTGGAATTAATACGGATCAGAATAAAGATGCACCGCATCCTTAACCAGGGATGCGCCGCATTAAAATAAACTGATAAAAAGTTTTAAAGTCGGAAATAAAAAATGCAGAAAATTAAAATATGATATGACCATTGTAGGAGATGCGTCGCATCTCAGGATGGAGATACGTCGTATCCTCATGCGGGCCTAACTGACTCGACACAGAAAACAGAATAATAAAAATTCTCCGGGTTGTCTCCCGGTAAGCACTTGTCTTTATTCCAGAGTCTTCAAGTTAGACTCACGTTCAGCTCTTTAATATCGATCATTGAAGGAGTCGGAAACATCGTGCTCCTTCATCGCCAATTCAGTAATATTGAACACTCCTTGCTCGTCCTTAATTTCCACGCCGTTCTTCTTTAATATCTGTATAAACAAAGTCCTGTCCCTTTCGGGCAGAGATGACAAAATGATAGACGGGAAATTCTTATTATCATATAGGCACAAATAAGCAAGGTGGGGTGGTAGTTCAATAAACACATCATTATTCAAATTCGTTTTCTCAACTATTCTCCTACGTTTATTAATTACTACACAATCATACCACTCATCATCAGAATCATTAACAACATTGCGTCTAAGTTCGGTAGGTACATTAAGGTCAATGAATTCCTCAAAGTTCTCATGATTAGGATTAGTTGAGTTGTTTTGAATCAATGTTTCTCCCATAAGTCTAGCTTCAAGATCGAGGTCCATACGCTCTCTTAATCCTAGCACATAAACACCTCTAATTATGCTTTTAACCGGATCTTGGCACTTATAGACTAGTTTATTATTCCCTACCCTTAATGAGATTTTTCTCTTAAACACATCAATCTTAGCATGGGCAGTAGACAAGAAAGGTCTTCCGAGGATTAAAGGAATCTTAACATCCTCGGGCATGTCTAGTATAACAAAGTCTACGGGAAAAATAAACTGCTCAATCTTAACTAGCACATTATTAGCAATCCCTTCAGGTCGTTTTACCGTTTTATCAGCCAATTCAATAAGTAACTTAGTTGGTGCTAATTTTCCTAGTCCTAGGGTAGCGAATGTCTTAAGAGGCATAACACTAACACTAGCTCCTAAGTCAGCTAACACATTATTGAAAGATATATTATTAATAGAACAAGGTAGAGTAAAACTTCCTGGGTCTCTTTCTTTATGAGGCAAGGCATTTGAGTCGGTTGCAGGGCTCTCTTCTTTCATTGTTGCCTTGATCTCCTCTTCAATCTTTGTCTTCTCTTTTAGTAGTCTCGTTAAGCTGATTGAAGAATTAAAGAAAAATTCGGGTCTTGCACCATCATTACCATTCATCGATCTTCTAGGTATATTAGGAGTGACTTCTTCAGTGGTGCTTATGGCCTTGACATGATCTCTTGGATTTGTTTCAGTTGAGCTCGGTAAACTTCCATATCCCCTTTCTTGAAGAACTTTGCTCATTTGACCAATTTGTTGTTCCAACGCTTTGATCGAAGCTCCTTGATTTCTTGTAGTAGTGTCCGTTGAAGCTCGAATTTCTTTGATCATAGCAGTATTCTCTTCATGTCTTTTAGCAGCATCGGTCATAATTTGCTTTAAAGTATCATCTAAAGTCTGCCTCCTTTCTTGATAAGCGGGATTGAAGTTGTTCCTTTGATATAATCCCGGTGTAGCTTCCCTAAATCTCCCCGAAGGTCGGAATGGTTGTCCAAATTAGGTGTAATATGCTTCTTCAAATGTCTCACTTTCATTCTTATTCAGGCAATCTTTAGTGTAGTGAGGTCCTTCGCACTTTTCACATCCAACTTGGGCAGCATACGCTCTTTCATCACGCTTCTTCATTTCTCTACTAATTTTATCCAATTGAGCTTGAATAGCAGCAATCCCGTCGAAATTAGTGCTGCTCTTAGATCTAGTAGAGGTCCCATTGTGCCATTTCTGAGAATGATCAGCAGCTTCTTGGATCGCTTTCCTAGCATTAGTTGCACTCATTTGAGGTACAGCTCCCTTAGCATCCAAAATCTGTCTAGTAGGCACGTCCAGTCCTTGATAAAACAATATTATCTCCTGCATAGGGGTTAGATAGTGTTGAGGACATTTTACCAATAAATCTTTAAATCGTTCCCAAGCTTGATAAAGAGTTTCATCAGGCTCTTGCTTGAAACTATTGATAGCCTCCATCTTTTTAGCAGTCTTAGCAGGTGGACAATATCTCTTCAGGAATTTGCTCTTCAAATCTCCCCATGTAGTGATTGAACTCGCAGGTTCATTCCTTAGCCACTTGTTAGCAGCTCCTTTTAGTGAGAGTGGAAAGATTCTTAGCATGATTTGATCGTCAGTCACTCCTTCTGAAGTAAACAAATCTGCAATCTCCAGGACCTTTTCAACATGCTCATTAGCATCCTCATGTTCCGTCCCACTGAAAGCATTCTCTCTTAGTTCCTTGAGAAACTGACCCTTCAATTCAAATTTTGACTTATCATCAAACTTAGGTCTAGCAACTCCTGAAGTGTAATCAGCACGGGTACTGTTCATGTATTCCTCCATAGTAGTGTTTTCGCCCATTGTTTCTGTTTCAACTTCCTCTTTTTCTTCAGAAAAGTAATCAAGCTCGAGTGAACTTGAAAGATCAAAGCTTTTTGTGTTGAAAAGCCTTTTAAGCGAATGTAGGGCTCGTTCAGGATCTTCGAAAGGTTGAATCAAGTTCTTCGTAGAACTCCTGGTCATGCACTTCCTGAAATCAACACAAAAATATCAGTAGGGTATGCTCGAGAAAGTAATATATCAGATAATTAATAACGAAAACGGAATATGAAAAATTAAAGTTACTGATATCTGCAGACGATGCGCCGTATCCAAAGAGTTGGATACGCCGTATCTTATAATCGTTAAAATTTAATCAGACTTTATCCAGAAAATAGATACGCCGCTTAGAATTTACGAATGCGCCGTATCGAATTAATTAATCAAAAATCGATATTTATTTAAAATTAAATACGTCGTATTAACGAAAGTTAATGCGCCGTATTTTCGTTACGTTTAAAAATACAAGATTTTTGATTCAGAAGATGCGCCGTATCGACAGAGATCGATACGTCGTATCTGTTTAATAATTCGCAAACTGTTTTTAATTAAAATAATAGATACGCCGTATCAGCTAAAGCAGATGCGTCGTATGGCGTTAACGTTTAGAAAATTTTTTTTATCAAAAACAGATACGCCGTATCTGCTAAAGCAGATGCGTCGTATTACTTTATTGCTTAGAAAAAAAATTTCTTATTAAAAACAGATACGCCGTATCTTGGGGAAAAGATGCGTCGTATCGAATTAATTAAACGCGTTGTATTTTAAAAAAATTAAACGCAATACGCCGTATCTGAGAGATCAGATGCGCCGTATCGTTTGATTTAGCACAGTACAACGATAGCAGAACAGAAAAAAAATACGAAAAATAAAAACAAATAAAAACACACAAACAAAATAAACACAAAAACAAGAATAAAGGCAAACAAATAACACACAAAACAACAAATATGCAAAATAATACAATGATGCAATTAATCTAATAAAAAGCAAAACCTAATTAAAATACTAATCAAATTAACAGATAATAACAATTCACTCCCCGGCAGCGGCGCCAAAAACTTGGTGTGCCTGCATGTGTCGTTGCGGTTTAGCAGTTTTATTGCCTACTCAAGTTTTAAATTTATATTTAGCCGACTTATCAATAACACACACACTTAACGAGCAGTGTACCCGGTCAGTATGAATATAATGGTAAGTAGAGTGTCGATCACTAAGAGTGGAACGTATTATCTCGTTATTCCAATCAGTATTTTAATATCCTAACACAAGGGGGTTTTCAGCCTGAGAGACTGGCACGATTTGTTTGCAATTAAATAGTAAAATAAACCAATAGGCACGAATCAGCAAGTAGCACACACGTACACAGATAAATACTCGAGACAATAAGAGGGCTGTCCTTATAATTAAGTAGTTTGTCACTTGTTTTATTGATAGCTTTATATGAAGTGTATGTAGTTAATCCTTTCTCGTTGGTCCTAAGCTTATCGGCGAGTAAACCCTTAATGATGACTTATGTCTAAAAGTTATTCCTAAGTGATCAATTTAGTAATAACCGTGGGAGTGCAACCTTTCCGTTGCCACATTACACAAGCCACTAATAAACACAGAGGTGATCAATGCACTAATAAGTAGTAACCAAAGACATCAACATATAAACTTTAATCGATGGGAAAGCAATTTTAAGGGGAGTTGAAGTGAATGATAACATAACACAAGCCCATCAATCCTGATGAATTAAAGTTTGCTAACACAATAAAACAAAACTACTTAATGAATTAAACACATGCAACACCTTCTTACAGCTCTTGTATCTTCGTTTGGTGTGTCTTGTGCTGCCTCCTTGACTGAATTCGTCCTAGGGTTCTGCTCTTCGGTTCTGATATATGTCTGACAAAAGCTCCAGAATTCGTCTGGTCTTGGGGTATTTATAGTTTCTGTCTGAGGGAAGATGCGGCGCATCTAGTAAGTAGATGCGGCGCATTGACTTAACTTCGCGTGGGGTCCAAGATTATAATATTCAGGAATATTCGTACAACGCCAGAAGATGCGGCGTAACTCCATGATTAGATGCGGCGCATGTCCTCTTGTATCTTGGATCGTATCTGGTGATATCTTGATAAAGATGCGCCGTATGTAATGAGTGAGATGCGGCGCATCTGGAGCAGATTAGTCTTGATCTTCTTCATTTCAGTAGACTCTTAACTTCTTGCATGTTTTGCTCCATAATCAGTCCAAAATCGCTAAGTTTCACCAAATGCTTGTTTTTACCTGAGAATTACAAAAGTAAACGATTAAGTATCAATCCTCATACATAATATAGTAAAACAAGTCAAATTAATAGGATAAATGATAGTAATAAAATGTACTTATTTGAGTTCATCAGTTGTACTTGAGATTCCTCTTCAGCTATCAATGCACAATTTGGACCATCTTCAGCATGATCACTCCAGTCATACTCTCCTAACCCATCACATGATACCATAGCAGTAGTAAGATTTGGCTCTTCATCAGTAGACTTCTTGACATTCTCATTGTTTCTTTTTGGTGCTCTACACTCTCTTGCAAAGTGTCCCTTCTTTCTACAGTTAAAACATTCAGCCTTTGATTTGTCAAACCCCACATTCTTGTTCCTTCTGAACTTCATCTCTTTACCAGTTCTTTTAAGAAACCTTCTTGCCCTCATAGTACGCATTGCAAACTGCCATTGCATATCAATCTCTTCAACATCATCAGGATCAAGTTCATCCAGATCTTGAGGCATAACTGAAGTACTTGTAGTAAGTTCAGCCAAATAAGCACAAATAGCCGCATCACTGATGGTGTTGGTGTTGGTAGAGTCAGCAGCAGAAACATGTGAACCAACAGCAGGAGCGAAAGTACCAGCAGCAGAGTGCTGTTCTTGATGACTACCAGAACTCTTATTGCTTGAGGAAACAAAAGCAAGATTATTTGTGGTAGAAGATGAACTTGACAATCCCTTGACTTCAGATTCGTAAACTTTCAAGTTGTTATACAGATCATCTAAAGTCATCTTCTCAAAATCTTCCTTGTGCCTCCAGATCACTGTGTGAGTGTTCCATTCAGAAGATAGACTTCTCAGAACTTTTAGATTGATATCTTCTTGAGATACCTCAATCTTCAAAAGAGCCATCTGACTAGTCAACTTATGAAGTCGATCATAAGTTCCCTCAATGTTCTCAGAACTCAAAGCAGTAAAAGTCTCAAACTGGTGCTTCAGTAGATTCTTTCTTGATTTCTTGGTAGCTTCATTCCCACCAAATCGAAGTTCAATTGCTTCCCACAACTGTTTAGCAGACTCAATATGATTAAAGCTTAGTTGATAATCATTAGGTATTCCCATCATGAGAATACTGTGAGCTTTAACCTCCAATCTTCTCTGTGCTTTCTCCTCACTTGTCTTGAGAGTCAAGACTGACCCAGTAGTAGTCATTGCTGGTTGACTGTCTCCATTCTGAACAACTTCCCAGAGTGAGTAATCAACCATTCTCATGTATTGTTGAATTCTCATCTTCCAGATCTTGTACTCTCCAGTCTTGAGCATGGGAACTCTTGATGCAGTAACCATGTGTGTTGAATCGGAATCCATTGCTTACTTTGATGATTAGCAGATCTTGTATTCAGTAATTCTTCTTGGTACCAGCTTCTAGATCACAAGCTCTGATACCACTTGTTGATCCCAGTTGAGCTTCACGATCTTATTAATTACTTTAGGTAAATCTAAAACAATCGGTATAGAAACTGATCTTGAATTGTATATCAAATATTATGCGGAACTTAATATTTGATCTTAAGAAGAATTAAACACAAAACGAATTCTCAAACAACACTTCAATATATTAATACGATTGCTCGATAGCAATAGGGTTACAAGAAACCTTGAAGTGTAAAACAATAATGATACGTGTATCTAACCTAACCCTAGATCATCCTTTTATAGCGTAAGGAGTCCTAGTCGGTTTACAAGACTTTCTATACAAGAAAAATATCTTACGTATCTTTTCTATACTTATCCTTAACATACTCTACATATCTAATAAGCAGTAGAGTAACTAGTCTAGCAGCAGAGTCTTCGTGGGCTAGCAGCAGAGTTACACTTTGCTTATTCTTCCAAACCAGCAGGGTTACAAATAGCAGAGTCATTGTACTAATCAGCAGAGTTACTTAACTGATCAGCAGAGTTATACTTAGTGTATTTCTCGAATCAGCAGCATCTTTAGACCCAACAAAACGTTTGAGTTTTTGTGTTATCAAACTAGGTATGCTTAAAGGTTGATTTGGAGCCAAACGAATGGGTAAAGGATAGTGGTTGCTCCAAACACATGACGGGAAATAAAAGTCTCTTCTCAACCTACAAAGCATATGACAGAGGTAACGTTACTTTTGCTAGTAACCTTAAAGGAAAAATCATTGGCAAAGGTACAGTTTCTAACAACTCACTTACAATAAATGATGTGGTACATGTTGATAACTTAACTTTTAACTTGCTTAGCATAGGACAAATATGTGATACTAAGTGCAAAGTTGTTTTCTCAGAGCATAAAAGTGAAATCATTAAGGATGGTAGAATCATAGGTGAAGGAACTAGGAAAAATGGGTTATATGTGATGAAATTAGGAAATAACCTTAAGGATCAAATTTGCCTAGCCTCAATAGATGATAGTTCAACTTTATGTCATAAGCGATTAGGACATGTAAACATGCGTTTGATTCAATCACTTGTGTTTATGAAACTAGTTAGAAACCTTCCCAAACTTAAGTATGACCAACACTTTTGTGATGCTTGTAAAATCGGGAAACAAACTCATGCTAGTCACAAGGCTAAAAATATGGTTTCTACTAATAGGTGTCTTAAACTCTTGCACATGGACTTGTTTGGCCCATCGGCTATTCGAAGTTATGGGGGGAAACTTCTACACTTTAGTAATAGTCGATGACTACTCAAGATATACATGGACAAGATTCTTGAAAACTAAAAATGAAGCTTTTGAATAATTTGAAATGTTAAGTAAGAAAATTCAAAGTCAACAAGGTTGTTCAATCATTTCTATTAGAACGGATCATGGTCGGGAATTTTATAATGAGACGCAATTTGGAGCTTATTGTTATGCAAATGGGGTAAGTCACAACTTCTCAGCTCCAAAAACTCCTCAATCAAATGGTGTAGTAGAAAGGAAAAACCGAACTTTACAAGAAATGAGTAGAACATTATTGTATGAACAATCAATACCTCAAAAGTTTTGGTGTAATCCGTGGATACTTCAACATACATTTTAAATAGAATTCTCATTATACCATTCCTAGGTAAAACACCATATGAACTATATAGAGGTACGAAACCCACACTATAATACTTCAATTTGTTTGGAAGCAAGTACTTCATTCTCAACACTAAAGACTACCTTACCAAGTTTGACCCAAAGTCTTACGAAGGTATATTTCTAGGATATTCAGAAAATAGTAAGGCTTACATAGTCCTAAATAAGGATACTATAAAAGTCGAATAATCATTGAATGTTAAGTTTGATGAATCTCCTCCCCTGCCTAAAACATCAACCTTGGTGGATGATGATTTAGATGAAGAATCAACAATTAACAAGAAAACCAACTTAGACCTAGAAAACCAAATCGAACAAGACAAAGATGATGAGAATGAACCCTTAGAAGAACAAAAAGTGGTAAACATCAAAGATTCTAAGAATCATCCTTTAGATCACATGAAAGGTAGGTTAAATGAACGAACCCTTAGATCCCAAGCGCAAAAAAAAGTAACATCTTTTATTTCATTTCAAGCTTAGAACCTAAGAATATTAACGAAGCCCTTAAGGATGAAAGTTGGATAGTGGCAATGCAAGAGGAACTAAACCAATTCATTTCTATCGATGTTTGGGAACTAGTACCTTAACCTAGAAATGCTACTATCATAGGAACTAAATGGGTGTTTAGAAATAAGCTTGATAAAAATGGGATATTGTCTAGAAATAAGGCTAGATTAGTAGCGCAAGGATATAGTCAACAAGAAGGAATATGTTATGATGAAACTTATGCTCCGGTAGCTAGATTAGAATCTATTCGTATATTACTTGCTTATGCGTGTGCCTTAAATTTTAAGTTATACCAAATGGACGTGAAGAGTGCATTTTTCAATGGTTTTATCAATGAGGAGGCATATGTAGCACAACCTCCGGGATTCATTGATTTCGAAAAGCCAAATCATGTTTACAAGCTCAAGAAAGCTTTATATGGTCTTAAGCAAGCTCCTAAACCTTGATATGATAGACTCAAGGCATTCTTGATTGAACATGAGTATACCATAGGGATGGTAGATAAAACACTCTTCACCAAGAAAAGAAACTCACACCTCATCATCATAAAAATATATGTCGATGACATTATATTTGGTTAAACTTGTTAAGAACTATGCGATGACTTTTCTAAGATCATGCATGATGAGTTTGAAATGAGCATGATGGGTGAGTTGAATTTATTTTTAGGATTAAAAATAAAACAAATGGAAGATGGTATCTGTTAGGTCACCATATTGATAAACACAAGTATATTTTGGAGAGAGAAAGTTAGAGAGAGAGAGAGAGATGGTATGGAACACGTTTAACATGAATAAGAAAGAGTATCTTGCATAAACATGAACCAACAAGTATTAAGAGTGCTTACAATGATATATATATGGGAGGATGCTAGGGCATCCTTCCTTTCTTTCCAATGGGCTTTGACTAAGGCCCATGGACTTTACATATTAAATCTAATAACACTAATAAACATGTAAGTATAACTAATAAAGGAACCTATTACAAAACTTAATGACCGACACTTGATATAAGTAAAACGTATTCCCAACAATCTCCCCCTAAGGGTTGGTGATTAAAGGTTGCTTCACGTCATCGTTGCTTCATTGGTGTAACGTCTTCAAAACTTTAAATCTTAGTTCTTTGTTCTTTGTTTGTAGTGATCAAGTGATGTTATTTTATACCCTTCATCAACGTCTTTGTCTTTGGTGTCTTTACTTAAGCAACTCTCATTTTATTGTATTGATCTTTGTCTTTCAACTTTGTAGATTCTTTTGCTAGACGTAGAATCTTTCTTTGAACTTTACATTGCTTCGATCTATGGTGAGAACTTTCTTTGACTTTAGACTTTCTTTGTAATGTAAGTATGAGCATGTGGAAACTGTTGTGATGTTGATGATAGTGATGGTGGTAGATGATTTCCCGGTCTCCATGAGTACCTGCATGAAAATAGTTAGCAATAAAATTTCCATCACATACAGGTTCGGACTTCGAGATCATTAACAGCATAATGTGAAAATTTTCTCGAATCCTTACCAAGGTTGTTCTTGAATCGGATACCCCCAAGAGGTCTTACACAGATATACCGAAGTGCATCAACGATTCAGGTGAGCCACTGAGGTATACCAAAGTATCACTCCATGACTGTAGACCGTTTGAAACTGTTGGGTTTTATATTTGAGTTGATAAATACTGATGCGTGGTTTTGCAACCTTACAACAGGTTTTACCTCTCGAGGGATCTCAAGAGGCTTACAACCCCACCAGGCAGTGTACCTGACCGATGTAGTATAGTGTAGTGGTAAGTACGGGGGATTGATCGTTCTCCACAGGGAATAGTGTTCGTTAGGTATGAAAGACTACTCTAATAGGTCTAAGGGTTGAGGAAGATTCTTTTTTTATGTTTTTATATTTTTTATGAAAGCAAGTAAAATCTCGGGTTTGAAAGAGTGGGCGGAATTAGTTGCTAGTCAACTAACCCAAATTACTACGAATGCAAATAAAATAAATAACTGAAAATAAAAAGTTGGTGAAAACTTATGTGTAGAGAAATGTGTTTACTTAGATTTCCTTACTCCCTAACTATCTTTTACCGGTTGATTAGTGTGTATTAGTTGCGTGGATGACGGGTGTATTCCTTAATACCAATCGTGGGGTGGCGTACGTACTTCCCCAACTCTACAAGCTCCTACTTCACTCCTATGTCGAGCCGGCTAGGAAGCTCCTAACATGGGATCACTAGAATTCGCTTGTGCATTAAATACAACCATAAAAACCTTTAGTACGCATTTGGTTCATGTTTCTTAAGACGTTCAAGCAATTTACCGAATAGGAAGTTAGCCAGTTTTCTTAAGCCTAACATAGATAAACAATCATCCAATACAACTAATAACATACTAATAACCAATAATCAATAGCTAGGTTTCATTAGATCTAAGCAAACACAAGATAAATCTAGCCTAACATATTAATCAAAAGACAAGAACAAGATAGAATCAAACAACACATAGACATATTGAATGATTAATTGATAACTTATCTTCAATGTAACATGGAAGATCTCAAGGCAAAAAGCCTTGAAAAAGATGCTAAAATCGTCTTAGGGTTTTCTCCCAAAAATTCCACACTAAGTTCCACACTAATGACAAAGAATTGCAAAACTATACATAGATTTTTACATCTGACGGCGTCACGTTATGGAGTGTGACGCCGTCACCTCGCCGCTTCTAGGGTTCCCGGATGACCTTCTTGACGCCGTCCCTCTTTAGCTCTCCAAAATCCGTTCTGGCTTATCAAGGCTTGACGCCGTCAGACCTTGAACGTGACGCCGTCCCTCTTTGAATTAAGCCGTGACGCCCTTGATCAGGTTAAAGCGTGACGCCGTCAGAATTCACATGCAATTTTCACTGGCTTATCATGAGTAAATTTCACATCCACCTTTTCTTGCCAAGCCATGACGCCGTCTGGAGTAAATCCTGACGCCGTCAAAGGTAACTTTCAGCCGATTTTTGAGACTTTGCCGTTTTCTTCACTTTTATGCTCCAAAAACGTCCAAAATGCCTCCTTTTCCAGATTTCTCCTCAAAAGTACCTAAAATGACAAAAGGAACGATTTAGGGCAATATTTGATCAAATAAATACGATTTAGGGCTTAAATGACCCCTTAAAAGCGGTACACTTTTCGCTTCATCAAATACCCTTACACTTGAGATTTGCTTGTCCTCAAGCAAATGCGCTTTTATTCTAATCAAAATACAAGTTAGGGGTCATTTAATACTAACATAAAAGTAATTACAACAAATAATCGTTCCTCTTTAATCATAATAAGCACGGAGATTATAAACTAGCACCTCACAAGTAGTGTTTAGATACTTACATCTCTCAAGTGTCATCAAAATAAATCTCATAAATGGAAACGGATAATATCTCTCACTACCTGTCATAGCAAATAGATTACCATAGGCTTGGGAAAGGATCGAAAACCTCCTCCACTAGGCGTAAGCACCTAAGATAAACTATCAAAGAGGGCTTTTAAATGGGTTATAACGTTAGGTGTAGGGAAAAGGAAAACACGGTTTTGTTGGATAAAGGATGTTTTACTGGTGGCGAGTTAAAGATCTTGATCAATTACATGTACTATACAATGTTGCTAAGCCAAGACTCGACTCAATCTTAAGCTAATGAAAGAAAATAACAAAAACATAAAATAAACATAAAATAAAACGGGATGGTAGTCCGTATGTTTTTTCTATTTTTCATTTTCTCATTTTTTTGTATTTTTCTTGATTTTTTTGATTTTTTTTTTTTTTTTTTTTTTTTTTTTTTTTTTTTTTTTTTTTTTTTTTTTTTTGCATACATTCTTGCCCTACCATCCAAAATAATACATCATAGGGGCATTGCATTCCCCTTACACTTAAACTTTTACATAACTTTACAAATAACTATTCTAATGACTCGAATTAAGATAATTGAAAAACTTGGAGTACTTTTAAAATATTTAGCACATATGGGGGTAATAAATGATGTTCTTCCCCATTACTCCATTACACTAGTACTTTACCCATGAGTCCCAATCGTCCCAAAACAATATGTACAAGGATATGACTCGACTTAGCAACCATGTAATCAACTAGATAATTAACTTGGGTTTAAACAAATGTTGTCACAATAATGCACTAAAATTGAGTGCATACAAGGTAGGCTAAGGCGATTTGGGTGTACATTTTAGTGGGTGTGTAACAAATTCTTCCTTTAAGTAAAATGCTTAAAGGTCGAAACGAAAAGATAGGCTCTGAGGGGTGTACTAGGGGTATCGTGTACTAAAAATGAGTACAACGCAAAGGGTGTGGGAGAATTACTTGACTAATGTAGCCAAAGTAATTATAACAAAAACACAGGTGTAAAACAATGGGTTAATCCTAATGCCTCTTATCATGTAGTAAATCTAACTACACGAATGTAGTCTCACTTGTGGCCTTGGAATGGTCCTAACGCAAGTTCTAGAATCTAAGTGCTACCGGTACACACATCATAGCATAAATGCTTTTCCTACCAATTCTAGGGGCGAACCTCACATATTTGGGGGTGGAAAATTTTTTAGTGGTACGGTTTTTTGTGCTAGTCATATAACTCCTATCCGTGAGACGCTCATTAAGATCAAAGTTTCACTCCTATATGTTGTAAAAAATTTTAAATTTGGCACTAAAATTGCCCTAACAGGTATTTCTCTCAGTTTTATTACACATCAACTATTAAACAAACAAAAATCAAGCGTAATAGCATTCTCTAAAAATCGTATTTTTACCCCCCCTTACACTTAAGATGAACATTGTCCCCAATGTTCAAATAACAAATGTAAAAGCATAAAGTAAAAGAATGAAATCAAATACTCCCCTGATTCGCTCGGTGGATAATGAAGTAACACGGTTAAATCTTCTTCCCAGGTAATGTTGAAGCTCCATGACTAATGCATCGCCATAAGCTTGATCCAAAAAATTTCCTTGTCCAAAATAACCTGTTAAACCTGAGAAAACAAACACGAAAACCTGCATAACATCGGTGGGATAAATCTATATATATAAGGATATAATGCTTGTGGAATGATAATTTTTTTGCAGATTCCTGGAGATTATAAGTTATAGATTTAATAAAAACTTTTTATGAAAACAAAACTTTCAAAAATTTCTGAAAATTAAATCTGACGCCGTCAGGTTATAAACCCTGACGCCGTCAGAAATGACCTGACAAAAATTCTCATGTTAAGTTTCCGGAAAATTTTTGGAAAAACCTTTACCTTACTTCCTGGAAATCCTGCAAAACATCATTATGACTCGATACAAGCATTTGACTCAAACGAATACTAATATGTATGTTCATTTAATATTATTACGATTCATGTTCATTTGTGTTCTAATAAACCGATTTAGATTTCCCTTACACTTACCTTTTGCAAAATACCTTTATATGTAGTTAAGACGAAGTTAAAAACAAAATAAAGCATTTTCACAATTTAGTTTTGAACATGAATCAATAAGAATAAAAATTAAACACACATACGGAAACAAATAAAAACAAACAAACAATCAAACAAATAAAGCAAATAAATAAATAAAGCTTGGGTTGCCTCCCAAGAAGCGCTTTTCTTTATTAACGAGTCTTGTAGCTAGACTCAAAGTCACGCTACCCTATATAAGTAAGCTCGTCATCGAGGACGTCTTTAGGGTTAAGCTTGGATTGAAGTTTCCTATTGGTCCGCTTAGTACGATATATCTTTTCAAACTTCTCTCCATCCGGGTCATACAATGTCATCTTAATATGCCATGACCCATCTCCATCTTTGGGTGGTTTGTCCCAATCCCACTTGTGATCATCCTCCTCACAAGTCCACTTATTCATCCCTAGGTTAATTGGCAAAACTCCTAGGAACTCAATCATCCTTCTAAAAACTAGAGGGTCTTCAAATGGATCCAATTCGGTGTCCCTAGCCAAGAGTTGTTCTACCGTATGTGTTCGGTTCACAAAGTCCTCTTCTAGGTAAAATGGGCGTTGGGGTCCTATGAAGCCTCTATCTATCCAAGGTCCATATCTAGATGGTCTCCTATTTAATTCTAACCAATGGGGTGTCGGTTCCTCACTAGTATCATAGGCGTGTTTCTTAACATCATAGACTGACCAAGTATCTCCTTCTCCTACCGCTATCTTAGATTCCTTACAATCAATCATAGCACTAGCGGTCGCCAAAAATCCTCTACCTATCAACAAGGGGCATGTAGGGTCGCTAACCATATCAAGGATGTGGAAATCGGCTAAAATGGTTAGTTTTCCAATGTGTACTAACACGTCCTTAACTACTCCAACCGGGTAAGCAACACTTCCATCCGCTAAACCTATTATCACCTCGGTTTCTTCAAGTTTTCCAAGTTTTAGAGAGGTGTAAAGAGGTAACGGAAGTAGGTTAAGGCTTGATCCAAGATCGGCTAATGTGTCATAAGCCTCCGAATTACCGATCTTGCAAGGTAGAACAAATAAGCCCGGATCATCTAACTTCTTAGGTAGTTTGTTTTGAACAAAGGCGGTCCCTCTTTCGCCTAACTTGAGCTTCTTTTCATCCAACTCATCAACAACCGGACTTTCAAGGTGGAGCTCCTTGAATTCTTCGTCAAGGTTTTGAGTGGGAGGTGTTTCAACTATGTTGTTGACCAATTTGGATGTCATAACTTCTTGGTCATTTGGAACGACTTGGGTTTGTTTGAAACACGTGCTCATGGAATTGACCGAATAATATTGTGGACAAGAACTAGGGGACGAAACCGATGAAATAGCGTTGACGTTTAGTTTTGGGTTCTTGACCGTGTTACTAGGGAGTGCTCCCATTTCTCGGTCATTGAGGGCTTTCAACAAGGTGTCAATCTTATTGGTCATCTCGCTTTGTTTTTGTTTGAAATCGGCTTCAAACTTGGCTAAACGAGCTTCTTGAGATGCCATAAATTGAGACATCAATCCTTCAAAGCTATCGGTACTACCATTTCCGGAAGGATTGTTGTTGAAATTACGGTTCGAGTTGGAACCGCTTGATTGGAAACGATTAGGTGGGTTGGAAGAATTGGTTTGTTGTGTGTTTTGGTTTTGTTTCCACCTAAGGTTCGGGTGATTTTTCCATGAGGGGTTGTATGAATCACCGTAATGGTTTGGCTCGGGTTTGAAAGTGTACCACTTGTCTCCCGCTCCGTCGGTACGCGAGGATGCGTAGTCCACAAAAGCTTGTTCGGGGAGTTCCATGCAATCACGAGTGTCGTGGGGACCACTACATACTTTACACGAAGAAGTGATTTTGTTCACTTGGCTTGAAGGTTTAGGAGCCTCGTAGGATTTCATAAGAAACTTGACTTGGTCTTCAAGTTCTATGATCCTACGGTCGGAAGTGCTTGAATTGTTCGAAGGCAAAGATATTGCCTTGACCGTTTTATTCAAATCACGGGGATCACTCCAACTTTCGTTGTCATAAAGAGCAAGATCCTCTAGGAGAGCCCATGATTGTTCCGCACTTAGATCACGTAGCTTACCACCGGCCGATTGGTCAATGGTTTGCCTCGTGTAGAGATTGATATGGTCATAGAAGATTTGGACTTGAAGCCAAAGTTCTATGCCATGGTGAGGGACTTTTTGGAGTAAGTCCTTGAATCGAGTCCATGCCTCGTAGAGAGTTTCGCCTTGACGTTGTTGGAACATCAAGATATCATTCCTTAGCTTGGTAGTTCTTCCCGGTGGGAAAAACTGAGCAAGGAAACGAGTGGTGAGATCATCCCAAGAGGTGATGGATCCTGCGGGTTGACGTTCTAGCCATTGACTAGCTTGGTCCCGCAGAGAGAATTGGAAGAGACGCAATCGGGTCGTCTCTCGAGTGGCAACATCAAGGTCTATCGAATCAACGATTTTAAGAAAGTCCTTGAGATGTTGATTAGGATCTTCAGAACGAAGTCCATGGAATGCGCATCCGCTTTGCACCAACCGGATGGTGTCGGATCGCAAGGGTGTGACATTGGCTCCTTGAGTGAGCTCAATGGTGTTTCGATAGCCATGGTGGCTAGGACGGGAGTACTCTCCTAAAGTACGGGCTCTATGAGGTGGTGGTTGTTGTTGTGGTGGTGGGTTGTTGGGATTAAGGATATTACCATCTTCCATGATGTCGAATGGTAATGGTTACGAACAAAGAAACGAAGAAAATAGATAGACTAAAGAAAACCTAAAAAAATAAAATAAAAATCTCACTAGAAAGGAATCTAGTGAGTAGACCTATAAAATAAAAATTCAACCTAAACAATAACTATTCCCCGGCAGCGGCGCCAAAAACTTGATGCGTGGTTTTGCAACCTTACAACAGGTTTTACCTCTCGAGGGATCTCAAGAGGCTTACAACCCCACCAGGCAGGGTACCTGACAATGTAGTATAGTGTAGTGGTAAGTACGGGGGATTGATCGTTCTCCACAGGGAATAGTGTTCGTTAGGTATGAAAGACTACTCTAATAGGTCTAAGGGTTGAGGAAGATTCTTTTTTTATGTTTTTATATTTTTTATGAAAGCAAGTAAAATCTCGGGTTTGAAAGAGTGGGCGGAATTAGTTGCTAGTCAACTAACCCAAATTACTACGAATGCAAATAAAATAAATAACTAAAAATAAAAAGTTGGTGAAAACTTATGTGTAGAGAAATGTGTTTACTTAGATTTCCTTACTCCCTAACTATCTTTTACCGGTTGATTAGTGTGTATTAGTTGCGTGGATGACGGGTGTATTCCTTAATACCAATCGTGGGGTGGCGTACGTACTTCCCCAACTCTACAAGCTCCTACTTCACTCCTATGTCGAGCCGGCTAGGAAGCTCCTAACATGGGATCACTAGAATTCGCTTGTGCATTAAATACAACCATAAAAACCTTTAGTACGCATTTGGTTCATGTTTCTTAAGACGTTCAAGCAAGTTACCGAATAGGAAGTTAGCCAGTTTTCTTAAGCCTAACATACATAAACAATCATGCAATACAACTAATAACACACTAATAACCAATAATCAATAGCTAGGTTTCATTAGATCTAAGCAAACACAAGATAAATCTAGCCTAACATATTAATCAAAAGACAAGAACAAGATAGAATCAAACAACACATAGACATATTGAATGATTAATTGATAACTTATCTTCAATGTAACATGGAAGATCTCAAGGCAAAAAGCCTTGAAAAAGATGCTAAAATCGTCTTAGGGTTTTCTCCCAAAAATTCCACACTAAGTTCCACACTAATGACAAAGAATTGCAAAACTATATATAGATTTTTACATCTGACGGCGTCACGTTATGGAGTGTGACGCCGTCACCTCGCCGCTTCTAGGGTTCCCGGATGACCTTCTTGACGCCGTCTCTCTTTAGCTCTCCAAAATCCGTTCTGGCTTATCAAGGCTTGACGCCGTCAGACCTTGAATGTGACGCCGTCTCTCTTTGAATTAAGCCGTGACGCCCTTGATCAGGTTAAAGCGTGACGCCGTCAGAATTCACATGCAATTTTCACTGGCTTATCATGAGTAAATTTCACATCCACCTTTTCTTGCCAAGCCATGACGCCGTCTGGAGTAAATCCTGACGCCGTTGATGCGTGGGTTTTGCAACCTTACAACAGGTTTTACCTCTCAAGGGATCTCAAGAGGCTTACAACCCCACCAGGCAGTGTACCTGACCGATGTAGTATAGTGTAGTGGTAAGTACGGGGGATTGATCGTTCTCCACAGGGAATAGTGTTCGTTAGGTATGAAAGGCTACTCTAATTAGGTCTAAGGGTTGAGGAAGATTCTTTTTATGTTTTTATATTTTTATGAAAGCAAGTAAAATCTCGGGTTTTGAAGGAGTGGGCGGAATTAGTTGCTAGTCAACTAACCCAAATTACTACAAATGCAAATAAAATAAAATAACAAAAATGAAAAGTGGTGAGAAACTTATGTGTGGAGAAATGTGTTTACTTAGATTTCCTTACTCCCTAACTATCTTTTACCGGTTAATTAGTGTGTATTAGTCGCGTGGATGACGGGTGTATTCCTTAATACCATTCGTGGGGTGGCGTACTTACTTCCCCAAACTCTACAAGCTCCTACTTCACTCCTATGTCGAGCCGGCTAGGAAGCTCCTAACATGGGATCACTAGAATTCGCTTGTGCATTAAATACAACCATAAAAACCTTTAGTACGCGTTTGGTTCATGTTTCTTAAGACGTTCAAGCAAGTTACCGAATAGGAAGTTAGCCAGTTTTCTTAAGCCTAACATAGATAAACAATCATCCAATACAACTAACAACACACTAACAACCAATAATCAATAGCTAGGTTTCATTAGATCTAAGCAAACACAAGATAAAATTAGCCTAACATGTTAAACAAAAGACAAGCATAAGATAGAATCAAACAACACATAGACATATTGAATGATTAATTGATAACTTATCTTTCAATGAAACATGGAAGATCTCAAGGCAAGAAGCCCTGAAAAAGTAGCTAAAATCGTCTTAGGGTTTTATCCCAAAATTCCACACACTAAGCTCTCCTCTTAATGACAAAAAATTAGAAAACTATATATAGACTTTGACATCTGACGGCGTCACCTTATGCATTGTGACGCCGTCACCTCGCCGCTTTTAGGGTTCCCGGGTGACCTTCTTGACGCCGTCCCTCTTTAGCTCTTCAAAAATCCATTCTGGCTTATCAAGGCTTGACGCCGTCGGACCTATAACGTGACGCCGTCCCCTTATGATTTAAGCCGTGACGCCCTTGATTTAGTTAAAGCGTGACGCCGTCAGAATTCTCATGCAAACTCACTGGCCCGTCATGAGTAAATTTCACATCCAACTTTTCTTGCCAAAGCATGACGCCGTCTGGAGTTAATGTTGACGCCGTCAAAGGTGACTTTCAGCACAATTTGAGACTTTGCCGTTTTCTTCACTTTTATGCTCCAAAAACGTCCAAAATGCCTCCTTTTCCAGATTTCTCCTCAAAAGTACCTAAAATGACAAAAGGAACGATTTAGGGCAATATTTGATCAAATAAATACGATTTCGGGCTTAAATGACCCCTTAAAAGCGGTACACTTTTCGCCTCATCAAATACCCTTACACTTGAGATTTGCTTGTCCTCAAGCAAATGCGCTTTTATTCTAATCAAAATACAAGTTAGGGGTCATTTAATGCAAACATAAAAGTAATTACAACAAATAATCGTTCCACTTCAATCATAATAAGCACGGAGATTACATACTAGCACCTCACAAGTAGTGTTTAGATACTCACATCTCTCAAGTGTCATCAAAATAAATCTCATAAATGAAAACGGATAATATCTCTCACTACCTGTCATAGCAAATAGATTACCATAGGCTTGGGAAAGGATCGAAAACCTCCTCCACTAGGCGTAAGCACCTAAGATAAACTATCAAAGAGGGCTTTTAAATGGGTTATAACGTTAGGTGTAGGGAAAAGGAAAACACGGTTTTGTTGGATAAGGGATATTTTACTGGTGGCTAGTTAAAGATCTTGATCAATCACATGTACTATACAACGTTGCTAAGCCAAGACTAGACTCGATCTTAAGCTAGAAACAAAATAACATAAACATAAAATAAACATAAAATAAAACGGGATGGTAGTCCGTATGTTTTTTCTATTTTTCTTTTTCTCATTTTTTTGTATTTTTCTTGATTTTTTTTTTTTTTTTTTTTTTTCTTTTTTTTTTTTTTTTTTTTTTTTTTTTTTTTGCATACACTTTTACCCTACCATCCAAAATAATACATCATAGGGGCATTGCATCCCCTTACACTTGAACTTTTACATAACTTTACAAATAACTATTCTAATGACTCGAATTAAGATAATTGAAAAACTTGGAGTACTTTTAAAACATTTAGCACATATGGGGGTAATAAATGATGTTCTTCCCCATTACTCCATTACACTAGTACTTTACCCATGAGTCCCAATCGTCCCAAAACAATATGTACAAGGATATGACTCGACTTAGCAACCATGTAATCAACTAGATAATTAACTTGGGTTTAAACAAATGTTGTCACAATAATGCACTAAAAATGAGTGCATACAAGGTAGGCTAAGGCGATTTGGGTGTACATTTAAGTGGGGTGTAACAAATTCTTCCTTTAAGTAAAATGCTTAAAGGTTGAAACGAAAAGATAGGCTCTGAGGGGTGTACTAGGGGTATCGTGTACTAAAAATGAGTACAACGCAAAGGGTGTGGGAGAATTACTTGACCAATGTAGCCAAAGTAATTATAACAAAAACACAGGTGTAAAACATGGGTTAATCCTAATGCCTCTTATCATGTAGTAAATCTAACTACACGAATGTAGTCTCACTTGTGGCCTCGGAATGGTCCTAACGCAAGTTCTAGAATCTAAGTGCTACCGGTACACACATCATAGCATAAATGCTTTTCCTACCAATTCTAGGGGCGAACCTCACATATTTGGGGGTGGAAAATTTTTTAGTGGTACGGTTTTTGTGCTAGTCATATAACTCCTATCCGTGAGACGCTCATTAAGATCAAAGTTTCACTCTTATATGTTGTAAAAATTTTAAATTTGGCACTAAAATTACCTTAACAAGTATTTCTCTCAGTTTTATTACACATCTACTATTAAACAAACAAAAATCAAGCGCAATTGTATTCTCTAAAATCGTACTTTTACCCTCCCCTTACACTTAAGATGAACATTGTCCCTAATGTTCAAATAACAAGATGTAAAAGAAAAAGTAAAAGAATGAAATCAAATACTCCCCTGATTCGCTCGTTGGATAATGAAATTACACGGTTAAATCTTCCTCCAAAGAGAATGTTGAAGCTCCATGACTAATGCATCGCCATAAGCTTAATTCAAAACATTTCCTTGTCCAAAATAACCTGTTGAACCTGAGAAAACAAACACGAAAACCTGCATAACATCGGCGGGATAAAATCTATATATAAGGATATAATGCTTGTGGAATGATAACTTTGCAGATTCCTGGAGATTATAAGTTGGAGATTTTAATAAAAACTTTTTATGAAAACAAAATTTTCAAAAATTTCTGGAAATTAAATCTGACGCCGTCAGGTTATAACCCCTGACGCCGTCAGAAATGACCTGACAAAAATTCTCATTTTAAGTTTCCGGAAAATTTCTGGAAAAACCTTTACCTTACTTCCTGGAAATTCTGCAAAACATCATTATGACTCGATACAAGCATTTGACTCAAACAAATACGGATATGTATGTTAATTTATTATTATTACGATTCATGTTCATATGTGTTCTAATAAACCGATTTAGATTTCCCTTACACTTATCTTTTGCAAAATACCTTTATATGTAGTTAAGACGAAGTTAAAAACAAAATAAAGCATTTTCACAAATTAGTTTTTGAACATGAATCAATAAGAATAAAAATTAAACACACATATGGAAACAAATAAAACAAACACACAAACAAATGAACACACAAAGCAAATAAAACAAATAAAGATTGGGTTGCCTCCCAAGAAGCGCTTTTCTTTATTAACGAGTCTTGTAGCTAGACTCAAAGTCACGTACATTACGTGACTCCATTTTGCATAAAAAATATGGTCTTAAAGCTTTGTATCACTCTTTCATCCCACTTGTATTCCGGACCTAAGGCCAAACACATCGAATACTTAACTCTAGCCCTTCCTTGGTTATTGTTATCAACCTCGAGTGCTGGGATAGTATCGACATCCAAGCCCTTAATGCCTTTAAATTTTGGTTCGAACTTAGAGAAACGAGATACATTATGGGGCATCAGGTACTTGATGCATCCTATTTCGCTGGAGAATGTCACACTACCTTCATCCTTATCATAAATTGCTTGGGACGTTCTTATGAAGGGTTCTCCTAAAACTATCTCTCCTAAATACGGATCTATAATCCCCCTTATATCTTCTAAGATCACAAAATCACATTGGTAAACGAAATCTCCGATAAAGATGTGTAAACCACTTGCTAGACCTACAAAATTGCACATCTGATTGGGGTCATACGGGTCTTGTCTAGGGTTCAGCTCATTGCTCATGATCCAATTATAGTAAAGCCTAGACATGAAATTCATTGGTGCCTTGAGATCAATATAGGTATGCTCCCTAAACATGTGACCAATCATGCATGGAACCTTCACATTAAAATAACCCCCCTTTCTAATCCATGGGTACTTACGATTTTTAGCGGGGCAAGGACATTTAAAGATAAACTTATGGTGACTTAATCCTTCTAGAATTGGTGAGGAATTGTGAACTAACCTTAAGTCATCTCTAAGCTAAATCTCACTGCTCGTGCTAAGGCGGGTGAGTCTCTTCTTTCTATCAATTAACTCATTAAGCTCATTGAATGCCTTAATCTCCCTATCCATAGTGACGAACCAATTACGAACAAACACACAAAGAAGGTAGATAGACTAAAGAAAACCTAGAAAAATAAAATAAAAATCTCACTAGAAAGGAATCTAGTGAGTAGACCTAATAGAAATAAAAATTCAACCTAAACAATAACTATTCCCCGGCAGCGGCGCCAAAAACTTGATGCGTGGGTTTTGCAACCTTACAACAGGTTTTACCTCTCAAGGGATCTCAAGAGGCTTACAACCCCACCAGGCAGTGTACCTGACCGATGTAGTATAGTGTAGTGGTAAGTACGGGGGATTGATCGTTCTCCACAGGGAATAGTGTTCGTTAGGTATGAAAGGCTACTCTAATTAGGTCTAAGGGTTGAGGAAGATTCTTTTTATGTTTTTATATTTTTATGAAAGCAAGTAAAATCTCGGGTTTTGAAGGAGTGGGCGGAATTAGTTGCTAGTCAACTAACCCAAATTACTACAAATGCAAATAAAATAAAATAACAAAAATGAAAAGTGGTGAGAAACTTATGTGTGGAGAAATGTGTTTACTTAGATTTCCTTACTCCCTAACTATCTTTTACCGGTTAATTAGTGTGTATTAGTCGCGTGGATGACGGGTGTATTCCTTAATACCATTCGTGGGGTGGCGTACTTACTTCCCCAAACTCTACAAGCTCCTACTTCACTCCTATGTCGAGCCGGCTAGGAAGCTCCTAACATGGGATCACTAGAATTCGCTTGTGCATTAAATACAACCATAAAAACCTTTAGTACGCGTTTGGTTCATGTTTCTTAAGACGTTCAAGCAAGTTACCGAATAGGAAGTTAGCCAGTTTTCTTAAGCCTAACATAGATAAACAATCATCCAATACAACTAACAACACACTAACAACCAATAATCAATAGCTAGGTTTCATTAGATCTAAGCAAACACAAGATAAAATTAGCCTAACATGTTAAACAAAAGACAAGCATAAGATAGAATCAAACAACACATAGACATATTGAATGATTAATTGATAACTTATCTTTCAATGAAACATGGAAGATCTCAAGGCAAGAAGCCCTGAAAAAGTAGCTAAAATCGTCTTAGGGTTTTATCCCAAAATTCCACACACTAAGCTCTCCTCTTAATGACAAAAAATTAGAAAACTATATATAGACTTTGACATCTGACGGCGTCACCTTATGCATTGTGACGCCGTCACCTCGCCGCTTTTAGGGTTCCCGGGTGACCTTCTTGACGCCGTCCCTCTTTAGCTCTTCAAAAATCCATTCTGGCTTATCAAGGCTTGACGCCGTCGGACCTATAACGTGACGCCGTCCCCTTATGATTTAAGCCGTGACGCCCTTGATTTAGTTAAAGCGTGACGCCGTCAGAATTCTCATGCAAACTCACTGGCCCGTCATGAGTAAATTTCACATCCAACTTTTCTTGCCAAAGCATGACGCCGTCTGGAGTTAATGTTGACGCCGTCAAAGGTGACTTTCAGCACAATTTTGAGACTTTGCCGTTTTCTTCACTTTTATGCTCCAAAAACGTCCAAAATGCCTCCTTTTCCAGATTTCTCCTCAAAAGTACCTAAAATGACAAAAGGAACGATTTAGGGCAATATTTGATCAAATAAATACGATTTCGGGCTTAAATGACCCCTTAAAAGCGGTACACTTTTCGCCTCATCAGCCGTCAAAGGTAACTTTCAGCCAATTTTTGAGACTTTGCCGTTTTCTTCACTTTTATGCTCCAAAAACGTCCAAAATGCCTCATTTTCCAGATTTCTCCTCAAAAGTACCTAAAATGACAAAAGGAACGATTTAGGGCAATATTTGATCAAATAAATACGATTTAGGGCTTAAATGACCCCTTAAAAGCGGTACACTTTTCGCTTGATATTTGAGTTGACAAATACAAAACTACAATTGAAGAATGAAGACAGTGCAAAACACAAGGGACTTGCTTGATAAAGAAGATTTTACTTAGTAGTCCTTTCTAAACCTAATTCTCTATTATATATAGAGAATACAGGTCATAGGTTTTCAAGTGTGTCAAGATGTAAACACCAGGAAAAGTGTGTGTGTGTCTAGGGTGTATAGTTTATGTAAAATGCCTAGACTAGGGTTTGTGTTTTGTTCAGCCTCAAGGTCAAATCCTTGATCCCTGTTAGAAGGTGTGTAACACGTACTACACTTGGTCAACTAGTATTAAGGCTTATCGTGTTTGTAATTGTAGTTATTAGAGATGATGACGAAGAAACTTTGTTTCAATAACATTGTATTGTTCTTATTCCGCTGTGCAAATTCATATATTTATGTACTTTTTTATTGTTATCCCTAGTGCTTTAAACGATCTATGGAGTTATTCTAAACTCTACAATTGGTATCAGAGCTCGGGGGGCTCGTGATCTAGCCATTCTTCAAGGTTTTTGTCGAAGAATGAGGAAGAAAATCAATTTTGGTTTTTATTTTCGTAACTTTCTACAGTGCTGTTTTCAAAAGGCGATAGCTCATTCGTTAACCGTTGGATCAGGCTGAAATTTTTGTTGAAGGTTCTTTGCATATCAAGGTACGATTTCACCGGAGGGATCTTCAATCTGAGCTCTTAATCTTCAGGTATTAATTTTTGAAAACTACTGCAGAGAAGTTCAAGTTATTCAATTTTTAGGGTTTCTATATGAAAGTCGAATAGGGTTTATTTGATAACCCTAATACTGATCAATATTGGTGGTATGTTGCTGCTATACGTCGTTTACTGGGTTTACATTAGCGATCATGGATCTTTAAACAGGTTAGTGACACTAAAAAGTGTCACTAAAGACTAAAAAGTGTCGTCTTTATACTTAATGGTTTATCTAGTGTAACATGATTGCTTGATGAAGAATATACGAAGGTTTTTAGATTCTGATGATAACGTGTGCGGGTACATGTATATGAACATGCATATTGATGAAGTTATTGTTACAAGCAGAGTCGACTTACTTATGGACTGAGGTTACGAATGCTGCTCCGTATTCGTTTATACTGCTCGTTGAAAGTGTGTAAGTTACTACTGCTTTTGTAACTCGAGTTAATACTGCTACTTCTTATTAATACTGCTGTGTGACAACTTAGTACTGCTTTCTTTACGTTTGTACTGCTAGTTGTTCACGAGTTTGTACTGCTGGCGATGACTTAGTACTGCTTGCTACTACTGCTTGGCCAAGTCTGATTGTTTGTATCATATGTTCCAAAGTGAAGAGTCTTCAAGGCTGCTAGGGTTTTTTATTTTTGAAATAGATGAGGTATGAATTACACGGCTGAAAACCCTAGATGTTTTTGTGGTGGATCGTGGCAACAAGAAGCAGCAAGTGATTCGATGTTGTTAAGGGTTTTCTTTAACAAACCCTAATTCGAGCTTAATTGGTGATAAAACAAGATGGTCGATTGCTTCATGATGTTGTGTGTAATCTTACTGGTAACAAGGAGGATATAAGTCTGTACTGCCAAAGGTTTCTTAAACCTAATTCGATGATGACACAAGAACATTGGACTAATGGTATGATTAGTGGTGATAGCTCTTATTAGTCGTTATAAGAAGAATCAAATGACCAGCAAAATTTTTTTTGCTGGATGCCTATGGAGAATCAAAGGCTCGAATTCAAGTACTGCTCGTTGATTGGTTAGTGCTGCTCGTTCCCGAAAGATATTATTGAGAGCACGTTTGTTAATATTGATCGTTTGTGACAAATGGTAATTTTCATATTTTAAGTTAATAATAAATATTTATTTATAAATTTTAAGGCGAGCATTTCTATGCGTAATTGCATGTTTTTGAGCATTTTTGTGAACTGTCCCGCATACTATAGCTTACAGTCACTACTGAAAAAAGTTTATTTCTATCAGTAAGCGTAAATTATTCTATTTCTGATTGTTACTGACAAGTTTAGTATCTAACTGAGAAGCTTTCTCCTATTTACTGAAAAGCAACCCCACACACGAACCGACAACACAGTATATATGGTAGCAGTCAAATAAATGCATTTTTGAGCAAATAATAATATTTTATTATTATTTTGACAAAAATTTTAATAAAAACTTTATTTTGCGTGTACGTGTCCAAAAAGTCAAACCGGGACTTTACGGTAACATTTAAGCTTAAACCGACACACGATACCCCAATGAGGAGAAGAAATATTTTTCCCCTCTTTGTTTTGTCGTTTGCCGCCACTAAGCCACATCAAGACAAAGATTTTGATATGCATGGATTTATTAGTGGATGATGACACATGTAATACTTTGTTTGTTACTTAATAAGTAACTCAAACTAACACACACACTTATTTCATCTCATCTAAACTTCCTAGATCATTTCTCTCATCTCAACCTCTCGACCAAACATAAAATTTAAGATCTACAAAAATCTAGTGAAGTTTGAACTAATCGGGGTGTACTTTCAACTGTTTTGGGTTAATCGGAACGTGTTTGGGTAAATTTGGTGCAATTTGGAGTCTTTTTGGTCTCCCCTACCACTCAACATTTTCAAGAACTTTGTAAGAATCCATAAAACTAGTTCAATCTTGTTTTGTATACCGACTACAAAAGCCTACAACACATCTTGAACCAGAAGGAGCTGAACATGAGACAGCGCCGATGGTTGGAATTGCTTAGCGACTACGATTGTGAGATCCGTTATCACCCAGGTAAGGCAAATGTGGTTGCCGATGCCCTCAGCAGAAAAGAGCGGATCAAACCTCTCAGAGTCTGATCGTTAGGGATGACGATCAGTTCACCGCTTCAGCGAAGATTCTTGAGGATCAGGTCGAGGTACTCAAGGAAGAGAACCGACCGCGTGAGAAGATTTACGGAATGCCAGAGAGTGAGAATGGTTTCGTAAAGAGATCCGATGGAGTTTTGTGTTATGGGAACAGAAGTTGGATCCCGCTATACGGAGGAATTCGTGATTTGATCATGCACGAATCCCACAAATCCAAATACTCCATCCATCCATGATCCGAAAAGATGTACTTGGATTTGAAGAAGCTATACTGGTGGCCAAACATGAAGGCCGATATTGCTGAGTATGTCGTACGAAAGTCAAGGCTGAACACCGGAGACCATCCGGTCTACTTGTACAACCCGAAATTCCAGAATGGAAGTAGGAGCGCATCACTATGGATTTTATCACCAAACTGCCTAAGACATCGAGCGGTTACGACACGATCTGGGTAATCATGGACCGTCTCACTAAATCTGCTCATTTCCTTCCTATAAAGGAGAACGATAGCATGGACAAACTTGTATGACTGTATGTGAAGAAAATTATAGCAAGGCATGGTGTGCCTGTTTCTATCATCTCTGATCGAGACAGTCGTTTCACATCTAACTTCTGGAAGTCGCTCCAGGACGCATTGGGAAGAGACCTCGACATAAGTACAACTTATCATCCTTAGACTGATGGTCAGAGTGAAAGGACCATTCAGACGTTAGAGGACATGCTGAGAGCCTGTGTGATTGACTTCGGGAACGGCTGGGATAGGCATTTGCCTTTAGCCGAGTTTTCCTACAACAACAGCTACCACACCAGCATCAAGGCTGCACCATACGAAGCACTTTATGGTTGTAAGTGCAGATCGCCAATATGTTGGGCTGTAGTCGGCGAAAGCCAACTTACCGGACCAGACCTAGTCCACGAGACTACCGAGAAAATTATGCAGATCAAGAGCCGAATGTAAGCGGCTCGTGACCGTCAAAAGAGCTATGCCGACAAGAGGCAAAAACCCATTGAGTTCCAAGTGGGTGATAAAGTGATGTTAAAGGTCTCGCCATGGAAAGGCGCGATAAGATTTTGTAAACGTTGGAAGTTGAACCCTCGTTATATTGGACCTTTTGATATTCTTGCCAAAGTAAGGCCGGTAGCCTATCGACTCGAATTGCCATCCGAACTCAGCGTTGTGCGTGACATTTTTCTTGTTAGCAACTTGAAAAAGTGTTTATCTAATGATAACGTTGCCATTCCCTTGGATGAGATTCAGCTTGATGAGAAACTGAATTTCATCGAGGAACCGATTGAAATCATGGACCGGGAAGTCAAATGACTAAAGCAGAGTCGTATCTCAATTGTGAAGGGCCGTTGGAACTCTAGCAGAGGTCCCGAGTATACTTAGGAACGAGAGGATGAAATCAAGCGAAAGTATCCTCATCTCTTTTCGAATTCATCGAGTAACGCGAATTGAAATCCGGGACAGATTTCCCCATTAGTTAGGGAGACTGTGACAAATGGTAATTTTCACATTTTAAGGTAATAATAAATATTTATTTATTATTTTTAAGCTGAGCATTTCTATGCGTAATTGAATGTTTCTAAGCATTTCTGAGCATTTTTGGGAGTTGTCCCGCATACTGTAGCTTACAGTCACGGCAAAAAAAGTTTATTTTTGTCAGTAAGTGTAAATTATTCTATTTCTGATAGTTACTGACAAGTTTCGTATTTAACTGAGAAGCTTTCTCGTATTTACTGAAAAGCAACCCCACACGCGAACCGACAGCACAGTATTTATGGTAGCAGTCAAATAAATGCATTTTTTAGCAAAATAATAATCTTTTATTATTGTTGACATAAATAATGCCTAAAAACATTATCAATATTTATTCATATCTCTATGTTTTGATGATCACAAAATGTAAACTCATTAAAACCTAAACTTATAAAATAAACAAGTACTTAGTTGTAAATATTCACTTCTACAACTAAAATCACTTAAGGTATGAATGAACTAATGCTTAATGCATTATATGATCAAAGGAACATTTTCTTAATAACTAGATTTTTTATAAAACATCAAAAACATTCTATATATTTTTGAAACAAATTTTTGGTATTAAATAAAAATGTTTAATATTTTAAAAAAATGTGAATTCAAATTTTCAACCAAAATCAGTTAAAATGTTCTAGAAAAACCTTCCCCACAAAAGGACAAATCTGGGCAACGGACACCTTGGGCGGCCCCCTTAATTTTACTAGGCGGCCCCCTTAAAATTAAGGGGACCGCCCCCCTATTTAAGGGGGCCGGCCACGCTCCAGTAGGTCTCCAGCTGTCCAGTTTTTCTCCTATAAATACCAGCCTTCTCCTGGATTTTTACTCACCCTTTTGCACTAAAACTTTCTGTTGTAAATCTCATTTCATATCTTCAAAAAAACCTTTGATCATGTAATCTTAAGCATTGGTTTCCAAGTGATCCAAGCTTCCACCATCCAAGTGCAAAAGAAGAATACTTCTATCAATCAAGACTAGAAGTATTACAACTTAGTAGCATCTTGTTACTCAAGTTGTTTGTTTTGTATACTTTTTAAATCTTTCATTCATTTGTGTAAAGTGTGTATACAAGTTGTAAACATAAGTGATTAGGCTAGAGTAGTGTGTAAGTAGTGAAGAAGGTGGATAAGTAGTTGTGGAGTAAAGAAGTAGAGTAGAAGCCTTGTAAAGTTGTGAAGTAGAGAAGTCTTGAAGCCGTTGTGAAGCCATAGCCTAGAAGTCGTGAAGCCGTAGCATAGAGGTTGTGAAGCGGTTGTGTTAAAGCAATGAAGTCCTAGTCGTGAAGTCCTAGTGTTGAAGTCGTGAAGCCGTAGCATAGAGTTTGTGTAGCGGTCGTGTTGAAGCCATGAAGTCCTAGTCGTGAAGTCCTAGTGTTGAAGTCGTGAAGCCGTAGCATAGAGGTTGTGTAGCGGTCGTGTTGAAGCCATGAAGTCCTAGTCGTAAAGTCCTAGTGTTGAAGTCGTGAAGCCGTAGCATAGAGGTTGTGTAGCGGTCGTGTTGAAGCCGTGAAGTCCTAGTCGTGAAGTTCTAGTGTTGAAGTCGTGAAGCCGTAGCATAGAGGTTGTGTAGCGATCATGTTGAAGTCGTGAAGTCTTAGTCGTGAAGACATAGTGTTGAAGTCGTGAAGCCGCAACATAGAGGTTGTGTAGCGGTCGTGTTGAAGTCGTGAAGATGTCGTGAAGCAGTCGTGAAGCCATTGTGAAGTAGTCGTGAATAAGTTGTGAAGAAGTTGTGTTGTGAAGTTGTGAGATTGGTTCTAGCTACGATTAGAACTCGACATTTAGCTTTGTGTCGTTAAACCCGTGTAAGCCAAAGTTGTGTAAGGTTTTCTCCGCCATAAGGGAGCTTATTGAAGTTGTGAAGAAAACTCTCGAGCTTGGTGCTCGGGGAGTGGAGTAGGGCAAGGAAGGTGTCCTTGTAGCCGAACCACTATAAATCCCTCGTGTCTCGGTTAGATCTTTCCATCTCTTACTTACGTCTTTATTTATATCGTCATTACTTTTATAACATATAGGCATATATAACTGTTAGTAATAATTAGAAGTTGACTTCACATATAGATCAAATTGAAACTCCATTCAAGAAACCAAAACTTTTACAATCAATTTAAAAGAATACTTATATAACTAATAATAAGGTTCAAGTTTTATTTTTCATACAAACTTGAATCTAAGTGTTTTAAAAATAAACAAAGGTTTTCATAATAAAATTAAAAAGGCATAAAACTATTCAACCCCCCCTTCTAGTTTTCCACAATTGGTATCAAGAGCCACGTTAATCAAGATCTTTAAATATACTGTATTTTAAAACTTGAATCGATCTATGGAATTCGAAAAATATCTAGAAGGGGAATCTTTGCTAAAACAACCACTATTTGAAAACTATACTTTTCTTGAATGGAAAAATAAATTTGAAACTTATGTGAAATCAATTGATCTAGATCTTTGGCATGTCATTTCGATTGGTGACTTTGAAAGTCAAACAAAAACATATTTTTAAAGTTAAACAAAAACATATTTTGAAAGTCAAACAAAAACTGATTTTGAAAATCAAACAAAAACGGATTTTGAAAGACAAACAAAAATGGATTTTGAAAGTCAAATTGATTATTTGAAAACAAAGAATGAAATAAATAATAAAGCTAAAATAATTATTTATAAAACCTTGCCGAAAGTTGAATATGAAAGAATATTCTTCTGTAAAACGGCAAATGATATTTGGAAAAATTTCTTAAACTTTCATCAAGAAAAATGTCAAGCCAAAGATGAGGATTTTGATCTTGTACATGAATTGGTTATCTTAGAAAATTTAATAGATAAACATTTAGATAAAATAGATACATGTGCTACTAGTTCAAATGTTGTTAATGTAGGTATTAACGACAAAGACTACATGAACCAACTCCAAAGTGAACTCAATCCAAAATCATGGAGTGACACAGACGAAGGAGAAGATCATCATCCGTACAAGACATGTTCGGGTCAAGCCACTTCGGTTTAAATAAGGTGTTAGAAGCTTGCCATGATATACTTTCACACCTTGGTTATCTTGAAGACTCACCTATCATTCATACGTCGATCATCATCTGAGACATTACGAAGAAAAGCTAGGACGTGAGGTAAGTTCTCTTTTTAAAATTTCATAAGTAATTACTTCATACATATAATCTTATTAATGTCTTAGGATACGCTTAGTCTGATAGGTTGCTTTGCCTTTACACTTTAGTTATATTCGTTCTGTGGCTTAATGAACTAGAAACCCTTTAGTTAGCCCCCCTAAGTATTAGTAAACCAAGCAATCTTCATATTTGGTATTCTTCGATAGGTAAATTTAGGAACTTAATTTCTTCTAAAAAGAGAATGACTACTGGAGAATCTATTGACTAGAAACTCAATTTGACCTAACGGTTGAATTGCTTCTATGTGAGAAGTTGGGTGTGTGTAACCCGTAAAAACGGTCGTGTTTAGCCTGAATTGAGCACCACTAGTAATAGTCTCATACTCATTCTCCAACTTGAATACATTATTCTTCCTAAATATACCTAACGATAGTTTACTGTTATGAACTTTGGTTTTCACTAGAGCTTTTCATTCCTAGATGTATGTCATCCTGCATATATAAAATTTCTAGATGTTTACTTGCTCCTATGTGATTTGACTGCATGCCTTCGTAATTATATGTTTAGTTGTTGAATGCATTGTCATTATAATAGCTTTTGTTTTTCTCTAACTACTCTGACATGATGTATTTTTGTATTTAGTCATAATACATGCGTAAATGTCATAGGATATGTAGAAAGAGGTAGCATGTGACAATAGACTTGAGCATGAGATCTTTTATAAACCATTATTTTTTAAACCTATAATTAATGGGACTTATTTTTAAATTTGCAAAAACTTCACATTTTGAAAAAATAATTTTTCAAAAGATTATGACACATTTCTATTTTACATGTTTCACCATCCTACCTTTCTTCCAAACTTGTGTCCATAATTATGTGTTTATCAAAACCAAAGATTGGAAAAATATGTTTTCTTTCCTCATAAAAACATTTTGAAATAAAACCAAAACTATTTCATTAAAATATTTTTCACATCTACATAAAAACCCACTTTCAAACATTGTTGAATAATGCCAAAAATATTTCTTTAAATCATGCATGGTGATCTCATATCTGTCATCTATATTTATGTATGTGACATTTATAAGTGAACTAAATTTGAAAATAACCATAATTTATTCACTAAGACCTCACTTGCTACAAGTCTAGAAGTCCATGCTATCACAACTCTACATTCCCATGCACATAGATATTCATTAGGATTATTTAACTAGCTTATTAATCTTCCTAAATATGATACTATGAATTACTTGGTGCTATGTAGTGTTTTCTTGTCTAACATATATATGTTACATGCTAAATGAGTTGTTTGCATGCTAGATAATAATGTCTAATGAATATGCTTAGCATACATAAGTTATTAAATCCTAAATTGCCTCAAAAGAAGTTGGACTTGCTTGAAACTAAACCCAAAAAAAAAAACACAACCCTTTCAACAATTTTCTGCCAAAAACCCATTTCCAGTAACCTGGAAATCAGCAGATGGGCGGCCCCCTTAATTCATTAGGCGGCCCCCTTAATATTTAAGGGGACCGGCCATCTGATGGTGGAAGGTGCTGCTCCCTTTTTCTATTTTTTAGCCCATTTTATCCTATACTTCCCAAAATTCACAAACACATTTTATCACAAACCACCCACCAAAATTTACCTTCCACAATCACATCATCACTACACCATAAATACCCAACTCCATCATAAATGCTCATCTATATCATCCATCCAAACATGTCATCATCTAACCACCCAAGATTCAAGCCTTCAAGAGTTGCTAAAATCTCAGTGAGGCCCATTTGGAGGAGGAAGCTTGACATTTGCCATAACCCAACAAATGATGTTGTTCAAACTCAACCAACACCTAAACCTCATCCTAATGAACCCTTTCACACACATAACAAATCATCCATATGTCCACCTTCATTCACTCATAATTACCCAAGTTCACAAATGTCTCCACCACCAAGAGTGTCACCACCACTTCCACCAAATAACAACCACTCTCCATTATCATCACCTTCCACTCAACACTTGAAGTTCATTGAAGAACTCAAGGAAGCCCATGAGCTTAATGCTCTCCTTGCTTTGCACCTTGCTCAAAGCAACTTAAACCTATCACCATCCATCTCACCATCATTACCATCATCACCACATCACTTGAGTCAAACTGAGAAACATGTCAACAATTGTCCTTGTTGCATCTTTCTCCAAAATCAAACCATCGCCTTAAATAAGCGTCTCACTTGGATTGAGTATCTTCTCACTAGATCTAATCCAACACCACCACTTGAACAACATCAAAACCCTCATTCAACATGGTCAAGTCCAAGCTCTCTACCTCCAATTCCTCCATCAACACTCTCTCCAACATCCATACACCCAAACTTACAACCCCATTAATCCAACATTTTTACCCCCTCTTTACCATCATCCATCCAAAATAATTAAAGTTTTTCATGTCTCAAGCAAGTCAAATGGATCTCTTCCACAATTTAAAATTTTCTACTTATTGTATGCTATAAGCAAAATATGTGTTGTATCAATAATTATGTTTTTAACATAATTATTTTCAACTAATGAATGCTTTATTTCTTGTCTTTAATATATGATTGTTATGCTTATTGCTTGTATACTCAATATCATGATATATATACATGCTTGATGATTAATAACATGCTTATTCCATAATATGTTTTAAATGTATGCATGCGTAATTAACATGTTTATGCCACTATTTAATCATTCTTGATGTACATGATTCAAATGGAGCTTGCTGCAAAAACACCCTAAAAATGACCCTTTTCTGGAAATTTTTCAAATTTGGTCGCCTGGGAAAACACCAGATGGGCGGCCCCCTTAATTCCCTAGGCGGTCCCCTTAATTTTAAGGGGACCGGCCATCTGGGCAGTAAAATTTACTGTTTTCTTTTGCATCTTGCGACCCCTTTTATCTAGCCCCAGCTACCATTTCTCTTAAAGGACGAACTGGTATTGGAATTTTACCACAAAACCTCCAAACCTTACCTAAATCAACCATCACCTCCATCAAAACACCCATTTTCATCCCTTGAACACATGCTTAACAACCAACCTCCACCACAACCTCCACCATTTTCACCCACTACACCACCACAACCTTCATTCTCACCAAATTAAGCATATGCAATGCTTAATCAAAAATAATTTTTCAAACCATTTTGTGTGCAAGCCCCATGGAAGATCATGTACTCCTAGAATGATTATGTAGATTGCATTACTTACTAGCTAATGTAGGATTGAATATAATCTTGGATGGTTGTGTATTGGTACACAACATTTTTAATGAATGTCTTTATATGCATGCTTATTTTTGCTATATATATGCTTGTGCTTCTAATATTTTTCTTGCAAGTATTCCATATATCGATTCCTTGGTGCCCTCAAACGAGGGGGAGCACACATCAAGGGGGAGTTCTCGTTCCGACAAATTTTGTCTCTAAAACTTGCCGGCTCAACCTTTTTGATGCTACAAAAAGGGGGAGAAGTGAATATAAACTCACTAAATACTTGTCCAAAAATTACTTTTTGGATTTAATGAGTTTTAGTTTTGTAATCATCAAAAAGGGGGAGATTGTTGACATAAATAATGCCTAAAAACATTATCAATATTTATTCATATCTCTATGTTTTGATGATCACAAAATGTAAACTCATTAAAACATAAACTTATAAAATAAACAAGTACTTAGTTGTAAATATTCACTTCTACAACTAAAATCACTTAAGGTATGAATGAACTAATGCTTAATGCATTATATGATCAAAGGAACATTTTCTTAATAACAAGATTTTTTATAAAACATCAAAAACATTCTATATATTTTTGAAAAACATTTTTGGTATTAAATAAAAATGTTTAATCTTTTATAAAAATATGAATTCAAATTTTCAACCAAAATCAGTTAAAATGTTCCAGAAAAACCTTCACCACAAAAGGACAAATCTGGGCAACGGACACCTTGGGCGGCCCTCTTAATTTTACAAGGCGGCCCCCTTAAAATTAAGGGGACCGCCCCCATATTTAAGGGGGCCGGCCACGCTCCAGTAGGTCTCCAGCTGTCCTATTTTTCTCCTATAAATACCAGCCTTCTCCTGGATTTTTACTCACCCTTTTGCACTAAAACTGTCTATTGTAAATCTCATTTCATATCTTCAAAAAAACCTTTGATCATGTAATCTTAAGCATTGGTTTCCAAGTGATCCTAGCTTCCACCATCCAAGTGCAAAAGAAGAATACTTCTATCAATCAAGACTAGAAGTATTACAACTTAGTAGCATCTTGTTACACAATTTGTTTGTTTTGTATACTTTGTAAATCTTTCATTCATTTGTGTAAAGTGTGTATACAAGTTGTAAACATAAGTGATTAGGCTAGAGTAGTGTGTAAGTAGTGAAGAAGGTGGATAAGTAGTTGTGGAGTAAAGAAGTAGAGTAGAAGCCTTGTAAAGTTGTGAAGTAGAGAAGTCTTGAAGCCGTTGTGAAGCCATAGCCTAGAAGTCATGAAGCCGTAGCATAGAGGTTGTGAAGCGGTTGTGTTGAAGCAATGGAGTCCTAGTCGTGAAGTCCTAGTGTTGAAGTCGTGAAGCCGTAGCATAGAGGTTGTTTAGCGGTCGTGTTGAAGCCATGAAGTCCTAGTCGTGAAGTCCTAGTGTTGAAGTCGTGAAGCCGTAGCATAGAGGTTGTGTAGCGGTCGTGTTGAAGCCATGAAGTCCTAGTCGTGAAGTCCTAGTGTTGAAGTCGTGAAGCCGTAGCATAGAGGTTGTGTAGCGGTCGTGTTGAAGCCGTGAAGTCCTAGTCGTGAATTTCTAGTGTTGAAGTCGTGAAGCCGTAGCATAGAGGTTGTGTAGCGATCATGTTGAAGTCGTGAAGTCTTAGTCGTGAAGACATAGTGTTGAAGTCGTGAAGCCGCAACATAGAGGTTGTGTAGCGGTCGTGTTGAAGTCGTGAAGATGTCGTGAAGAAGTCGTGAAGCCGTTGTGAAGTAGTCGTGAATAAGTTGTGAAGAAGTTGTGTTGTGAAGTTGTGAGATTGGTTCTAGCTATGATTAGAACTCGACATTTAGCTTTGTGTCGTTAAACCCGTGTAAGCCAAAGTTGTGTAAGGTTTTCTCCGTCATAAGGGAGCTTATTGAAGTTGTGATGAAAACTCTCGAGCTTGGTGCTCGGGGAGTGGAGTAGGGCAAGGAAGGTGTCCTTGTAGCCGAACCACTATAAATCCCTCGTGTCTCGGTTAGATCTTTCCATCTCTTACTTACATCTTTATTTATATCGTCATTACTTTTATAACATATAGGCATATATAACTGTTAGTAATAATTAGAAGTTGACTTCACATATAGATCAAATTGAAACTCCATTCCAGAAACCAAAACTTTTACAATCAATTTAAAAGAATACTTATATAACTAATAATAAGGTTCAAGTTTTATTTTTCATACAAACTTGAATCTAAGTGTTTTAAAAATAAACAAAGGTTTTCATAATAATATTAAAAAGACATAAAACTATTCACCCACCCCCCCTTCTAGTTTTCTAAAATTATTATTCTAACGAAAACGTCAATAAAAACTTTATTTTGCGTGTACGTGTCCGAAAACGTCAAACCGGGACTTTACGGTAACATTTAAGCTTAAACCGACACACGATACCCAAACGAGGAGCAAAAATATTTTCCCCCCCCTTTTTTTGTCATTTGCCGCAACTAAGCCACATCAAGACAAAGATTTTGATATGCATGGATTTATTAGTGGATGATGACACATGTAATACTTTGTTTGTTACTTAATAAGTAACACAAACTAAAACACACACTCATTTCATCTCAGCTAAACTTCCTAGATCATTTCTCTCATCTCAACCTCTCGACCCAACTTAAAATTTAAGATCTAAAAAAACCTAGTGAAGTTTGAACTAATCGGGGTGTACTTTCAAGTGTTTTGGGTTAATCGAAATGTGTCTTGGGTAAATTTGGTGCAATTTGGAGTCTTTTTGGTCTCCCCTACCACTCGACATTTACAAGAACTTTGTAAGAATCCACAAAATTTGTTTAATCTTGTTCATTTCATGTTATCTTGATGTCTAAAGATGTTACCAAGTGTTTAGTATGTATGTTTTGTTAAATTGAAAAAGCTAGGGTTTGATATATATTTTATGGTTGCTCGACTTTTTTGAAGTTTTTATACAAGTTATATTATTTCTTTCTTGTGTGGTAAATCTTATTGCTTGTGGTACTAGTTTAATGATACAAATGAGCTTTGAACTAATTAAGCGAGTTTAAGTGATATAAGTGCTAATTTGAGCTTATATACAAATCGGCTTACTTTTAAAATAAATAATTATTGGGTTTTGTTAAAACATAAAATTTTGGCTCTAGTGGTGAAATGGTGAAATCAGTGCTTAATAGATTATTTTGGATAGCTTATTGAATAAGCTATAGCTTTTTGTGTTTGACTTGTTTAGGGTCAAGTTTGGGTGGTACAACACATATTGGGCCGAGCCCAATATGTTTCGGCCTTGGTTGACTTGTTGACCATTTTGCTTATTAATAAGTGCTTATTTGATTTATTTAAAAATCGTTACGAAAGCTATTCAGACTAAAAGGGCTTCAAGGTTTAAAACTATTTTTGGGCTTATGATGTGCTCGACACAAAATGGGCCGAGCCCATGTGGTTTTGGCATTGGTTTGACTTTTTTAGCAAACGGCGTGATGAACACGTTAAATTGATTTTTAGAAACTTGACGATATATATATATATATATATATATATATATATATATATATATATATATATATATATACTAGACGTCAAAGCCCGCCCAATGGGCGGGCATGACTTATAATAATAGTTTGGGTTGTTTTGTCGTATTTAAACTATGTTTCAATTTTGTTACATGAAACACAATAAAATGTAGTGACGTATATGTAAAAACAATAAAATATAGCCACCCATATTTGTTGTTTGGTTGTTTTTTGATGTGAATATTTCGTCCTATATTATTTGTACTAATACGAAGCATTTTATTTTCTTTCACGCCGGAGGCATATAAGTGTATCTAGCCTAAACTTGAATAGCTTATATTTGAAAATGAATAAAGAATTCATGCACTATCCGTTTTACAACAATAACTAAGTTTTAAATTTATGTTAGACTTCAAAGCCCGGCCGTTGGGCGGGCATGACTTGTAATTATAATTTGGATGGTTTTAGTTAACTTAAAATTATGTTTTAAGTTTGTTATATTAAATACCATAAAATAGAGTCAATTATATATGGTTAAAAAATTGTAGCCCGCCCGATAGGCGGGCATAACTTGTAATTATAATTTGGATAGTTTTAGTTATTCTAAAATTATTTTTAAGGACGTTTGTTTTATTTGGCTTGATGGTTTTAGTTAACTTAAAATTATGATTTAAGTTTGTTATATTAAATAAAATAAAATAGAGCCAATTATATATGATTAAAAATTCAAAGCCCGCCCTACAGGAACCATTTTACTGAACATAAATAGTCCAAAAATCCTTTCACAAATTCATCAATGGGCGGACATGACTTGTAATTATCGTTTATATTTTTTTTTTGTTTAGTTAAATATTGTTGTTAAAAATATGTTTATTATACACACATTTTTAAAAGAATACTACAACTGTTTGTCAAATTGTTTGTGTTTGTTAAACTGTTCTTTGCAACGCCATAGTATATGATTTAAACTCAAATGCGGAATAACGCTTCTTTATAAACAACATTTGTAGTAGCATAGCCCGTCCGATGGGTGGGCGAGCTTTATGAATATCGTTGGAAAAATTAAGTTAATGAAAATAAATTATAAACATACCAAAGTATTAAATGAATGCATTAAGAATGAAAAGAAAACAATGTTTATCGAACATAATTATTTAAAAAAAAAAAAAAAAAAAAAAAAGAAGTTACAAAGTGACATGGACTGGCATATGCCAAATAACATGCAGTGACACTCCAAGATCAATCTTGAAACCGTTTGAGTTCAACCGCAGAGAACTATTTCCGACTTCTTGATGAAGTGCATAATTGTTGATGTACCCGTGAGACTTGATAGCACCAATACATCCATTAAATGCTGCTGCAGCCATTCTGAAAATTAAATAATTGGGCGTATAAATTTTGTGGTTGTCAAGTTAAAATGTTCACTATACCTGATTCTGTCGACAAAATTACACCATTAATATTCATTAAAAGCTTCATTTCCTTATCATTTTCTACATGAATTTCAATTCTGTTTCGATCAATTGATTCACCTAATCATTGTGCACATATATATACCAGTAATAAGTAAAAGAAAGAAAGTATCTCACAATATATTATGACCCGTGTTTGTTGAGTGGGATGAACCGTCTGACCCGTGTTTGTTGAGTGGAATGACCCGTCTGACTCGTGTCTTTAACTTGACCAATTTTCTGTGTTACATTTTTGTCTAAAGATGCTGAAATTCAGTCAAAAAAGCCTTTATTCAAAACAAAGAAAAATCACCTTGACGACATAAATCAATATAAAAAATAGTATGAAGTGAATTCTTAAAGAAAAGGGAAATAGTATGAAGTGAATTCTTAAAGCAAAAGCATTGAGCTTGTTCATTGAAATCTACGCTTTACCTGTTTTTAATATCAGATTCCGTTCGATCGAGGCTCGGGGTATCAACAGTAAGTACAATAATGTGACAAAATTACACCATTAATACTCATTAAAAGCTTCATTTCCTTATCATTTTCTACACGAATTTCAATTTTGTTTCGATCAATTGATTCAGCTAATCGTTGTGCACATATATATACCGGTAATAAGTAAAAGAAAAAAAGTATTTCACAATATATTATGACCCGTGTTTGTTGAGTGGGATGACCCGTCTAACCCGTGTCTTTAACTTGACCAATTTTCTGTGTTACATTTTCATCTAAAGACGCTGAAATTCAGTCAAAAAAGGCTTTATTCAAAACAAAGAAAAATTACCTTGACGACATGAATCAATACAAAAAATAGTATGAACTGAATTCTTAAAGAAAGGGAAATAATGATCCCCATCTTTATGATGAACATATTATTTAGAGAAGTCGTCAAATCCTTTGATGCTATACAGAAAGCTCCACTAAATTGCGGAAAAAACTGCTTTTCCCTTTAACCCTTTGTACACAATTTAATTTCAATAAATTTTATTAAAGTTGATTCCTTTCCAAGATCTAATTCAACAAATTTCTTCAAAGTAAGATTTGGTGGCAGAAACAATCTGTAAAAATACAAATTTAAGCACTCCAAAAACTTACAACAAAAGCGTTGAGCTTGTTCGTTGAAATCTACGCTTTTCCTGTTTTTAATATCAGATTCCGTTTGATCGAGGCTCCTCCAAGTTTGCATTCCTAATCTTTATCTTTTCCATGTTCACCCGAAACCATCCGATACCTCCTGCAAGATTTATAAATATATCCAGGCAACTTCAATTTCTATCTGAATTAAACTAATCACAATCAACGAAACCACTTTGATTAAAATCAAAAGATCATGTAATATACCTTTCTAAATCAACATAAGGAGACATACCTTTTTTTTTTCCTGCATAAAACATCATAACAACTAATGATGTTAACGAATCATAAAAATATAATAACTTCTTCAGCCAAGAAGATATATATAAACATATATCAGCAAAATAACTAATATGTAAGTTGCATAATTATATTACATACCAACTAATAACCTACTGATGTTTTCTTTTTTTGGTCAAGCAATGAAGTAAGAGGGGGCGGCAAAGATGAAAACGTTTATATCATCCACCATAATCACAAGAATATGTAAATTGTGTGTAATACTATTAGCATCACAATATGCTCCAAATGTGAGTAAAATCAACAAAACTAACTTGCACCCTTACTGTTGGGTTTTAGTCCAAACAGTGGGTCGGAAAATCACACCCACCACAAACCAATTCTAACCAATCTTTATATTAAGTCCAATGGTTTTGAGCATTTGAATCTTGTGTTTGAGCACTGTTTTAGATAATCCAAACATGATATAAAATCCTGTGGCAGTTAACAGCTATTATCTACTTTGACATCTTATGAATTAATCTCGAAGTTCAAGTTGTAAATAATGACTTAAATTCTTCTCTATACAAAAGCGTGTCACTAATGTAAAACATATGAAAGTAGTTTCATAATTTTTGCAATAGACTGAGTAAAAAAAATATAAGAAAATAAATAGTAATAAATATATACCTTTTCAAGTTTCCTCTTTTTTACTATATGCGACTGTTGTGTGGCCAAGAAGTTCTAATTCCCCTCTGGAAACACAGCATATCTTCAAACGTAAACTTCTCACAGCATGTGGAAGTACGACTTACAATGATAATAAGCATGCGAACAAAGACAACAACGAAGTCAGTAAAAAGTGAGACTGCATTATTGACGTAATCCAAATCTTCAAAGTGAGCCTTCTCGATGATATCCCGAGCGTCAACCACCACATGGCATATCTTATTATGTAGAACTGAAGCTTATTGGTCAAAGGATCAAATGGCATAGTAAAATTCACATTCTACTAATATTTATAGTAGCTTCTACTAAACAATCACATGTACTGCTTGAACACTTTCAACGACGGATAATAGAAAGTATTTGTTACTAACTTTACATACATTTCATAGAACACTTTCACTCGGTCACTAAAATAAAGTTATTAATAAAAATCCACCATATTGAACTTAATATAATTGAATACGTACCTCGACGTCTGCTATAATATCAAGCGTAATAATTTAAGATCAACAAATATTGAAACGGTAGTTGCATGTCTAGGTTGGGCTGCACTACTCTATCCGATTCATGAGCAGATGCACATAACAGCAACTGGTTTTCAGCAAGTACAATAACACCAGATACTCCGAAAATCTATTTCCAACTGAAAGATCAAGACAAATAGCACCTTTACTTTTGTCTTCATTGTTGCATTTCCTTTCACTTTCACTGATGCTGGTCCTGGTACATTACGGCTGCTGCAAAAGTAACCTGCTATGAAGGTTTACATTATCGAATTATCCTAATAGCTAACAGTAAAAAAAATCCCAAATAAATAAATAAAAACACTGATATATGTAAAATATATGTGTTGAAGGTATTAAATAAGACTGTCTCAATGTACATAAGATGCAGTAATAAAGTCAAGTATTTGCAAGAAGTTATCTACAGCGATAACTCTAGAGCATTTAGTGGTTGTATTTATTCAGAAATATGAATATCAAGCAAACCTTCGAGTCAGATAGAAAAAGGTTGAATCGTCTAATCAATAATACCTGTTTGGGTAAAGAAAGATAAGTTTGAGGATTTATATCAGTTCATAAGATATGTAACAGCACAGGTTAACGAATCTCATAGCATTTTAAAGGTGTATACCATACAAAGCAGAAGTTGACAAACACACAAGAGGTTGCGAAATCAGCACATCTTCAGTGAGGCCTTAATAGAACAAAGACCCAATGATGGCCAATTCGGCTCTCACTTAAACGACCAAGGTGACGAAGAACCTGCAAAATAAATGGACATTTCACAAGGCTGGCTTGGTTATAAAAGTCAAATGTAAATGAATACAAATACATAGTAATAGCAAAGCCAGAGTCATGTATCAAAATTTGAAAAGGCAGTATAAGCACACACAAAAACAGAGGTGACCAAAGCCCTTAAAATGATCGATTGACTATTCAGTCCTTCTGAACTTGAAACGACACCGTGACCTTTTTTGCGACTGGTCCTACACCTGCTTTTCAACAGGTAATGATACCCGTGCGTCAGTAATGTAGGCGGCTGGCTGAATGCAAAGTACGAAGACATAAAAGTATACAAAAGCAGATAAAAATAAAACACTAAAAGCACCTTGATGATTTCTTGTAGATGCATCTGCGTTTGTATCAATGACAATAGGACGAACATATTGGCTGTAGTAATACCATGGACACCTATTATGACCCAGCCACCGAGTAAACTGGAATGGTAAACAGAACTATGCATCTGAAAGTTATAAAAACACACACTGATAAACATACGTACAGTGGCTAAGGTGTGTCATAGTGCTGGAAGGATTATTAGCGCGTACAGCAGTTTCACCTATCAGAATAGCACCCAGGAATACATTAGTATCAGAAAACATTAGCACTATGTATACCTGCGACAGGCTAGTGATCAGCTTACATAGACAACTACTTGTACCCGAATTCGCCTCCGGGTACGTGACAAGGCAATAAGAATCATAAACACTGAGAGTGGCTGCAAAAACATGACACAAAATTTTTATCAGCGTAATCGTCCCAAAACAGATCAGAGAACAGTAAAAAGACACATGTAACAGGTTATGAAAACTAAAACTATTACTAACTGATTGATAAACGTATAAGAACAAACCGTTGGGCAAAGGAATGGTCAAACGACTACTGGTTGAAACATCAATTTCAGCTGCAACATAAGAGCAAAACACAAAGAAACATGTTCAAGTGTTCAACCACAGGCAAGGTTTGCTTACAAACCACATACAAACGAAGTAAAACACAAAACAATAAAAAATGAATAAATAAATAAAATACCTGCGATATAATCAGAAGGGCATGAGTATACTACAGTGGTACCTTGGGTGGATATGTGTAATCTGCAACTATGAGACGTAACCTGTTACAGCTGTTTTTGTTTTTAATTTGTACTTTCGTGCAGCTCATAATTACTCGAAGGTGGTGGTGAGCTTTTTGTATACATTTGTCATCTCTATCCCTTTCAAAATCTGAATGCATCAGTTTAACTTTCTTATCATTCTTCATTTTAACGTTTGAAGTATTAGCAGCTAAGTGAGATTGAATGATACATTTGATTTACTCAATATTATAACAGGTTTTGCTTTGCATGGTGATCTGCTTAATCCAAATTCTTTCTTCCTGGTAACCCTTTGTAACTTCTATCTCATATATACAATGTTAAAAATTATCCATAATAAACTAAATATATTGTCAAACCAAAAATCATCACATTCAAGTAGTAAACCAATAATAAAAATCTGTGTATACCTCGTCGTGTAATATCACGTATGCACTTTCACCATCTTGATAGACAGCATATTTCGCTTTAAGCCACACCAACTTTCGTCATGGTGTCAAGAACAATATTAGAGTTTTCATCCCATTGCATCTCCAATTCCCTGGTAATTTATCCAGTAACACTTTCTTCCACAAAAACTCCTACATGATAGTAACTAACTTTATGATTCATGAACTCCATATCTCTTATATCAACTTAATTTAAAAGTATTCTAATAATGGCTAGACTATTTACCGTTGCCAAACCCACAGGGAGATCAACAATGAAGGTGTCAACCAACATATGCATATAGAGTATCCCTAATCAAAACATATATAATTCAGTCTAACCATGTAGTCTAAATATGAAAATATATTACAACTCAACTGAATTATGATTATATTACAACTCAACTGATTAAAAAAAAAATTAAAAAAAAAAAAAAAACCCTAATTTTATAATTCAATCTTTTTAATTTTGTATAAAACTTGGTACCTTTCTGAGGGTTTTCTCCTTCTTCAATCCGCCCCTTTAAAATTGTTCAATCCTGCTGCGTAGCTTCAAGATTTCATTTGATTGAAGCATGTTTCGATTTGTCTTGCCGTTGATATTAGGGTTTTGAGAAAAAAAAAATCGTATAATAATGGACTGTATATTGATAATTACGTATATGTTTTGAATATATGTTTTGATTAGGGTTACCCAACTTGTATTGTTTGCATAGGTTTATAGATTTGGGCTTGCAAGATATAATCAAAAAAATGTGTTGGTCTAGTGGTTATGATGCTTGTTAATGTTACCAACAACCTAGGTTCAATCCTTGTAAGTGGCAAAATTTTTAAAAAAAAATCCGAATTTTAATATTAAATACCGAATTTTAATATTAAATACGAATTTTAATTACAAAAAAATAAAATTAAAAAAATATGGAGAAATGTTGCCACATGGCATGATGACTGGGCATTAATGGCTGCTTACTGGGCATTAATGCCTGATTACTGGGCATTTAAGGGCGCTTACTGGGCATTATGGCATTTGATGACATCATACGCATATTGTTATATATTATATGTAGATTATATATATATATATATATATATATATATATATATATATATATATATATATATCGTAACTTAAAAGGGTTAAATGATTTTTGGGCTAAACTTGGACTATTGGACCCATTATGGACTATTCGGCCCAATAAATATTTCGGATGACGAAAATGAGTTTTCAAACATTTTTCGACCTTTTATAAATATTTTGACTTATTAAAACGTTATATATCGATTAAAACCGTTTTGAATTCGTTTTGACACATTAAGCCCAATAAGGCAAATAAACGTTGACTTTTGTATCGAAACTCAGAATTAAGAAGTAAACGTAACGATAAATATAGTTATAATGATAAATATACATTTTGGACTAGTTTTGCAAATATAGTTAACGTAAGGGATTATTTGAGAAAATTGCAACACTTGGGAAAAGTGGAAAAGTTTTAATAAACGAATGGGTCATGCCCGATTTTTCGAAAAATATCGACACTTAAAATATTTTCGGATGAAAAACGACTAAAAGAAGAAATGGATTATTTTTATTATTAAAAATATTAATTATTCTGAATTAATATTTTCGGACTTTATAAGACTTATAAATATGTTTTAGATACTTATACACTTACACTTATTTAATTTCTTAAAATTAAATACTTATAAATTTCTTTATAATTATCATTATATTATAAATAATTACAATATTTATAATATAATAATACCCCACTATCACTATTATCATATTAATTAGTCAATACCTATTTAATTAATTATAAGTCTTAATTAATTAAATACTTAATTTTTAAATATATATATATATATATATATATATATATATATATATATATATATATATATATATATATATATATATATATATATATATATATATATATTACTTACGCATTTTGCGACGACAAGCACTGAGCACGGAAGTTCCGTCGCACGTATTTTCACCGTACACTTTCAGCATGAGCGATCACCAAAGAGTCTTAAACGATGAACTATTTTGAAATGTACCTCAAGCAAGAAATACATGAGCACATAACACAGATAAACCTTTCAATTGAGTTAAAACATTTAAAACACGAATAATTCGCTAAGACATACCATACTGATCTAGGTCACGTGTCGGAGCGGTTGCGTTGTGTTATTGTTGACTAGCAGATTGCTATTGTTATTAAGGTGAGTTTATAGCCTCATTTTTATACGTATTGTTTTTATAATCCTTGGGGTGAGAAACATGCAAAACTGTTTTCATGGACCAAATTAAACTTTTTTTTTATACACACTGGTATGCGGATAACCTAAGTATGTTTGAATCCCATTGTGCCCACAATCATCAACCGTCAATTCCTGCTGGGAAGCACGTATGAAATAAGTAGATCTATTAGGGGTGACTCCCCCGTTTGGATGGCCCGGCAGGTCAACGCGAACGTATACCATGTCAGATTTTTGCCGAGTGTCTGAGGATTAACACTCGCGGGCACCCCATGTTTGCTATGCCAGCTTGGCATGTTGTTTATCTAGTTTCGGTTGGATGAGCTTAGTGTTAGCATACAGAATGAGTGTGATTGCTGAATTATTTGCTATGGTCAATATGTTCTTATTTACATTAAACCTATGAACTCACTAGCGTTAGCTGACTTTTAGCATGTTTTTCTCAGGTTTTTGAGAATGTATTCATTGAAGGCAGGGCATGGCATTGGTCATAGGTTTTCTAGAAATGTTTTTGCTTATGTGCTAAACCCTGAATTTGGGACAGACTTGTTAAATGGGCCTTGTTTTAAATTGAATTGAACTTGATGTACGACAATTAACATTGGAAATGTAAACTATTTTCAAACGGATTTTTAATCTGTTCTCTATATCTTTGTGTTGTGATTATCGATTCAGTAGCACCCAAATATGTATGCTTCCGAAAATCCTGATTTTGGGGGTGTTACATCGTTCAAGGGGAAGGTATTAGTACTTTTACATCGTTCAAGGGGAAGGTATTAGTACTGCTCTTTAATATTAATACTGCTCAGTATGTTCGTTAATACTGATGGCCTTTATGTATTAGTACTGTTTTTGATGAATTAGTACTGCCCATTATTAGTACTAGTTTCACAAACGTTAGTACTGTTTGGAGATTTATTAGTACTGCTAGTACTATCCGATATCGGATAGGGAAGGAATTGGTTTGCCAAAGATTGGACAAGGCACACATTGGAGTTCTTCGACAGCAGAGAAAGTTAAGTTTATTTGATTTTGTTTTGATTTTTGATTTGAAACAGATTGGTTCAAACACACACAGAAGATGTTTGGCGTTTGGTTTTTGGATTTTAACATATTATAAAGGCTCATTTTATTTGTTCTAATTGATTACAAAGAATGTTAATAATCACTTATTTGATGATGAAGTGGAGCTTCATAGGTTTATGTTCTTATCATATCTTAAAGTGGGTGTTACACTTTGAAGATATCTTGTTTGCGCGTTCAAGTGGTGACTAAGACTTGACAAATCTGGATTTATGTCAAGAAATTGAGGTCTCCTTATACATCGGTTTTGGGTATATGTTCGAAGTCACATATATAGTACAAGATATAAGACACAAGTTTGGGTTGTTCTACTTTAGCATCAAGTTGGTAATACTTAATTTTCTTCATTAGTAATCATTACATAGAGCTTACAGAATTGAAGATTCAGGAAATGGTTAACATATGGGTTTTAGGGGAAGCTTAATGTTAAAATGTTTAACCATTTACATGAATCATTTTAGGGGAAGGTTTTTACAATTTCTAGTCATTATTACTACTGCTGGTTTAGGTTTTTTTTATCTTGAATTCATTTATAGTAAGCTTTTTGGTGTTCTTTATGGCGGGTAGTTCGAGACATTAGAAGACTAGATTGGAAGTAAGATAGAGGTTTGTGGTTGTCGAAATCAAAGTTGCATTTTCTTGGAGTCTCCTAGTGGATAATGACAAAAAGGGGAAGAAGTATTTACATGTTTTGCAACTTGAAGATCCTTGGTGCTATATGTTATTTAAAGTTCACGAGGTGAGCTTAAGGGGAAGATTGTTTCATTCATGGAAGATCAAGACAAAGATTTTGTAATTATCAACTAGTGGAAGATTGTTGGGTTTTATATTTGATCTGATAAATACAAAACTACAAGTGAAGAATGAAGACATTACAAAACACAAGGGACTTGCTTGATAAAGAAGATTTTACGTATTAGTCCTTTGTAAACCTAATTCTCTATTATATAAAGAGAATACAGGTCATCGGTTTTCAAGTGTGTCAAGATGTAAAACACCAGGATATGTGTGTGTGTGTGTGTGTGTAACCTAGGCATGGGGTTATTGTAAAACACCTAGGGTTAGTGGTTTGTGTTTGTTTAAGCCTCAAGGTCAAATCCTTGATCCCTATTACAATGTGTGTAACACGTACTACACTTGATCAAGTAGTATCGGGGCTTATCGTGTTTGTAATTGTAGTGGTTAGAGATGATGACGAAGAAACTTTGTTTCAATAACATTGTATTGTTCTTATTCCGCTGTGCAAATTCATATGTTTATGTACTTTGTTATTGTTATCCCTAGTGCTCTAAATGTTCCATGGAGTTATTCTAAACTCCATTGAAACCACCGCGAACACTAAGCGTAACCCACAAGGGATTACCAAAGTGACCTGCTGTCAGGGCTGTTTGATGTAGACCCTGGCAGGAATTTCCATTCAATCATCGAGAGTTACAATTGTAAATTCTCTCATGAATGTTCTGGCAGATTGCTAAGATCTGCGTAGGACTCTTTAATTTACACCTGGTGTCATGAATGTTGAGCGAAAAGTGTACCGCTTTTAAGGGGTCATTTAAGCCCTAAATCGTATTTATTTGATCAAATATTGCCCTAAATCGTTCCTTTTGTCATTTTAGGTACTTTGGAGAAGAAATCTGGAAAAGGAAGCATTTTGGACGTTTTTGGAGCATAAAAGTGAAGAAAACGGCAAAGTCTCAAAAATCGGCTGAAAGTTACCTTTGACGGCGTCATATTTAACCCTGGACGGCGTCATGGCTTGGCAAAAGTGGTGGATGTGAAATTTACTCATGATAAGCCAGAGAAATTGCATGGAAATTCTGACGGCGTCACGCTTTAATCTGATCAAGGTCGTCACGTTATAATTTAAAGAGGGACGGCGTCACGTTCATAGTCTGACGGCGTCAAGCCTTGATAAGCCAGAACGGATTTTGGAGAGCTAAAGAGGGACGGCGTCAAGAAGGTCATCCGAGAACCCTAAAAGCGGCGAGGTGACGGCGTCACACTCCATAACGTGACGCCGTCAGATCTAAAAATCTATATATAGTTTTGCAATTCTTTGTCATTAGTGTGGAACTTATTGGGGAACTTTGTGTGTGAAAACCCTAGGACGAATTTGGCAGCTCTTTCAAGGCTTTTTGCCTTGAGATCTTCCATGTTACATTGAAGATAAGTTATCAATTAATCATTCAATATGTCTATGTGTTGTTTGATTCTATCTTATTCTTGTCTTTTGTTTAACATGTTAGGCTAGATTTATCTTGTGTTTGCTTAGATCTAATGAAACCTAGCTATTGATTATTGGTTATTAGTGTGTTGTTAGTTGTATTGGATGATTGTTCATCTATGTTAGGCTTAAGAAAACTGGCTAACTTCCTATTCGGTAACTTGCTTGAACGTCTTAAGAAACATGAACCAATGCGTACTAAAGGTTTTTATGGTTGTATTTAATGCACAAGCGAATTCTAGTGATCCCATGTTAGGAGCTTCCTAGCCGGCTCGACATAGGAGTGAAGTAGGAGCTTGTAGAGTTGGGGAAGTACGTACGCCACCCCACGAATGGTATTAAGGAATACACCCGTCATCCACGCAACTAATACACACTAATCAACCGGTAAAAGATAGTTAGGGAGTAAGGAAATCTAAGTAAACACATTTCCCTCCACATAAGTTTTCACCAACATTTTCATTTTCTGTTATTTTATTTTATTTACATTCGTAGTAATTTGGGTTAGTTGACTAGCAACTAATTCCGCCCACTCTTTCAAACCCGAGATTTTACTTGCTTTCAAAAAAATATAAAAACATAAAAAAAATCTTCTCTCACCCTTAGACCTATTAGAATAGTTTTTCATACCTAACGAACACTATTCCCTATGGAGAATGATCAATCCCCCGTACTTACCACTACACTATACTACATCGGTCAAGTACACTGCCTGGTGGGGTTGTAAGCCTCTTGAGATCCCTCAAGAGGTAAAACCTGTTGTAAGGTTGCAAAACCACGCATCAAGTTTTTGGCGCCGTTGCCGGGGAATAGTTATTGTTTAGGTTGAATTTTTATTTTATAGGTCTACTCACTAGATTCCTTTCAAGTGAGATTTTTATTTTATTTTTCTAGGTTTTCTTTAGTCTATCTATTTTCTTCGTTTCTTTGCTCGTAACCATTACCATTCGACATCATGGAAGATGGTAATATCCTTAATCCCAACAACCCACCACCACAACAACCACCACCACCTCCTAGAGCCCGTACTTTAGGAGAGTACTCCCGTCCTAGCCACCATGGCTATCGAAACACCATTGAGCTCATTCAAGGAGCCAATGTCACACCCTTGCGATCCGACACCATCCGGTTGGTGCAAAGCGGATGCGCATTCCATGGACTTCGTTCTGAAGATCCTAATCAACATCTCAAGGACTTTCTCAAAATTGTTTATTCTATAGACCTTGATGTTGCCACTCGAGAGACGACCCGATTGCGTCTCTTTCAATTCTCTCTGCGGGACCAAGCTAGTCAATGGCTAGAGCGTCAACCCGCAGGATCTATCACCTCTTGGGATGATCTCACTACTCGTTTCCTTGCTCAGTTTTTCCCACCGGGAAGAACTACCAAGCTAAGGAATGATATCTTGATGTTCCAGCAACGTCAAGGCGAAACTCTCTACGAGGCATGGACTCGATTCAAGGACTTACTCCAAAAAGTCCCTCACCATGGCATAGAACTTTGGCTCCAAGTCCAAATCTTCTATGACCATATCAATCTCTCCACAAGGCAAACCATTGACCAATCGGCCAGTGGCAAGCTACGTGATCTAAGTACGGAACAATCATGGGCTCTCCTAGAGGATCTTGCTCTTTATGACAATGAAAGTTGGAGTGATCCCCGTGATTTGAATAAAACGGTCAAGGCAATATCTTTGCCTTCGAACAATTCAAGCACTTCCGACCGTAGGATCATAGAACTTGAAGACCAAGTCAAGGTTCTCATGAAATCCTACGAGGCTCCTAAACCTTCAAGCCAAGTGAACAAAATCACTTCTTCATGTGAATTATGTAGTGGTCCCCACGACACTCGTGATTGCATGGAACTCCCCGAACAAGCTTTTGTGGACTACGCATCCTCGCGTACCGACGGAGCGGGAGACAAGTGGTACACTTTCAAACCCGAGCCAAACCCCTATGGTGATACATACAACCCCTCATGGAAAAATCACCCGAACCTTAGGTGGAAACAAAACCAAAACGCACAACAAACCAATTCTTCCAACCCACCTAATCGTTTCCAATCAAGCGGTTCCAACTCGAACCGTACTTTCAACAACAATCCTTCCGGAAATGGTAGTACCAATAACTTTGAAGGATTGATGTCCCAATTTATGGCATCTCAAGAAGCTCGTTTAGCCAAGTTTGAAGCCGATTTCAAACAAAAACAAAGCGAGATGACCAATAAAATTGACAACTTGTTGAAAGCTCTCAATAACCAAGTGTTATCACCTCCACATAAGGACGCTAGGAACACAAATAGCGGACCCCAAGTAAAAGACCCCTCTTCATCCAAACACGTCCACTTTGTCAACATTGTCACTATTAAACCAATTGAAAGGAATGAGGATAATAGTGAACCTAAGGATGAGGATAAGAAAGTCGAGGTTGATAAGGAAGTTAGGACAAGTGAGATTGAAGAAGTAGATGATGATAAGGACTACTTCAATAGGCTACCCACTAAGGAAGAGCGCGCATATCATACAAACTTATTCGATGACCCCGAGACACCATACTTCCTAGGTAGACCAATTATAGAAATAGGCGACCCTTCTAATCTCAACATACCATGCAACATCGGACATTTGCATGTGTAGAAAGCCTACATCGACCTTAGATCACCCATAAACATCATGACTAGAGCCCACTACAACTTGATAATGAAAAATCAACTTGGGTATAGGATGTTCCCTGACAAGGGATGGATGAGTAACTTCACGGGAAGAGTTAAGGGATTACCGGTTTATGTAGGAAACTTCACCTATGTCACCGACTTTGTAATTGTAGAAGATATCCGCCCAATAGTCGATGCATCCTTAACTCAAGTGGTTTTTGGAAAACCATTTGTTGAGGTCTCTAGAATGACTTATGAACCTTCCTTAGGGATAGTTAGATTTAAGGATGAGACCGATGAGGTAAACTACCAAATGCCATATAAGATAGAACAATTCCAACACTTGTCAAATGTTGAGAAGGAGCTCAAGCAAGCGGTTTACTATAGGAATGATGAGGATAGAAATAAAGGAGTAGACTATGTTATGGAAAGGATATTCGGTTTCTACAAGGATTGTTTGAAATTGGGACCGGAATATAAAACCGGGAATGAAAATGGCCTAGGAACCGTGACCAATGATGGAGTCACGTAATGTACGTGACTTTGAGTCTAGCTACAAGACTCGTTAATAAAGAAAAGCGCTTCTTGGGAGGCAACCCAAGCTTTATTTGCTTTGTGTGTTTATTTAATTGTTTGTTTGATTTTATTTGCTTCCGTATGTATGTTTAATTTTTATTATTATTGATTCATGTTCAAAACTAATTTGTGAAAATGCTTTATTTTGTTTTTAACTTCGTCTTAACTATATATAAAGGTATTTTAAAAAAGTTAAGTGTAAGGGAAATCCAAATCGGTTTATTAGAACACAAATGAACATGAATCGTAATAATCATAAATGAACATACATATTAGTATTTGTTTGAGTCAAATGCTTGTATCGAGTCATAATGATGTTTTGCAGGAATTCCAGGAAGTAAGGTGTAGGTTTTTCCAAAATTTTTCCGGAAACGTAACATGAGAATTCTGTCAGATCATTTCTGACGGCGTCAGGCTTTACAACCTGACGGCGTCAGGTTTAATTTTCTGAAAATTTTTGAAAGTTTTGTTTTCATAAAAAGTTTTTATTAAATCTATAACTTATAATCTCCAGGAATCTGCAAAATTATCATTCCACAAGCATTATATCCTTATTTATAGATTTATCCCGCCGATGTTATGCAGGTTTTCGTGTTTGTTTTCTCAGGTTTAACAGGTTATTTTGGACAAGGAAATGTTTTTGGATCAAGCTTATGGCGATGCATTAGTCATGGAGCTTCAACATTATCTTGGAAGAAGATCTAACCATGTTATTTCATTATCCACCGAACGAATCAGGGGAGTATTTGATTTCATTCTTTTACTTTATACTTTTACATCTTGTTATTTGAACATTGGGGACAATGTTCATCTTAAGTGTAAGGGGGGGGGGGTAAAAATACGATTTTTAGAGAATACAATTGCGCTTGATTTTTGTTTGTTTAATGGTAGATGTGTAATAAAACAGAGATAAATACCTGTTAGGGTAATTTTAGTGCCAAATTTAAAATTTTTTACAACATTTAGGAGTGAAACTTTAGTTCTAATGAGCGTCTCACGGATAGGAGTTATATGACTAGCACAAAAACCGTACCACTAAAAAAAATTATCCGCTCCAAATATGTGAGGTTCGCCCCTAGAATTGGTAGGAAAAGCATTTAGGCTATGATGTGTGTACCGGTAGCACTTAGATTCTAGAACTTGCGTTAGGACCATTCCGAGGCCACAAGTGAGACTACATTCGTGTAGTTAGATTTACTACATGATAAGAGGCATTAGGATTAACCCATTGTTTTACACCTGTATTTTTGTTATAATTACATTGGCTACATTGGTCAAGTAATTCTCCCACACCCTTTGCGTTGTACTCATTTTTAGTACACGATACCCCTAGTACACCCCTCAGAGCCTATCTTTTCATTTCGACCTTTAAGCATTTTACTTAAAGGAAGAATTTGTTTACACCCCACTAAAATGTACACCCAAATCGCCTTAGCCTACCTTGTGTGCACTCATCTTTAGTGCATTATTGTGACAACATTTGTTTAAACCCAAGTTAATTATCTAGTTGATTACATGGTTGCTAAGTCGAGTCATATCCTTGTACATATTGTTTTGGGACGATTGGGACTCATGGGTAAAGTACTAGTATAATGGAGTAATGGGGAAGAACATCATTTATTACCCCCATATGTGCTAAATGTTTTAAAAGTACTCCAAGTTTTTTCAATTATCTTAATTCGAGTCATTAGAATAGTTAATTGTAGAGTTATGTAAAAGTTCAAGTGTAAGGGGAATGCAATGCCCCTATGATGTATTATTTTGGATGGTAGGGTAAGAATGTATTCAAAAAAAAAAATCGAAAAATCAAGAAAAATACAAAAAAAAAAAAATGAGAAAAAGAAAAGTAGAAAAAACATACGGACTACCATCCCGTTTCATTTTATGTTTATTTTATGTTTTTGTTATTTTGTTTCTAGCTTAAGATCGAGTCGAGTCTTGGCTTAGCAACATTGTATAGTACATGTAATTAATCAAGATCTTTAACTCGCCACCAGTAAAGTATCCCTTATCCAACAAATCCGTGTTTATCATATCCCTACACCTAACGTTATAACTGATGAACTCAAATAAGTACATTTTATTACTATCATTTATCCTATTAATTTGACTTGTTTTATTATATTATGTATGAGGATTGATACTTAATCGTTTACTTTTGTAATTCTCAGTTGAAAACAAGCATTTGGTGAAACTTGGCGATTTTGGACTAATTATGGAGCAAAACATGCATAAAGTGAAGAGTCTACCGAAATGGACAAGATCAAGTCAAATCTGCTCCAGATGCGCCGCATCTCACTCATGACATGCGCCGCATCTCTATCAAGATATCACCAGATACGATCCAAGATACAAGAGGACATGCGCCGCATCTAATCACGGAGTTACGCCGCATCTTCTGGCGGTGTACGAATATTCCTGAATATTATAATCTTGGACCCCACGCGAAGTTAAGTACATGCGCCGCATCTACTTACAAGATGCGCCGCATCTTCCCTCAGACAGAAACTATAAATACCCCAAGACCAGACGAATTTCAAAAGCTTTGGTCAGACATATATCAGAACCGAAGGACAGAACCCTAGGACGAATTCAGTCAAGGAGGCAGCACAAGACACACCAAACGAAGATACAAGAGCTGTAAGAAGGTGTTGCATGTGTTTAATTCATTAAGTAGTTTTGTTTTATTGTGTTAGCAAACTTTAATTCATCAGGATTGGTGGCTTGTGTAATGTGACAACGAAAGATTGCACTCCCTTTAATACTTGCTTTCCCATCAATTAAAGTTTATATGTTGATGTCTTTGGTTACTACTTATTAGTGCATTGATAACCTCTGTGTTTATTAGTGGCTTGCGGGCATTTGACTGCGGAAAATAATGTGGCTCCCACGGTTATTACTAAATTGATCACTTAGGAATAACTTTTAGACATAAGTAATCATTAAGGGTTTACTCGCCGATAAGATTAGGACCAACGAGAAAGGGTTAACTACATACACTTCATATAAAGCTATCAATAAAACAAGTGACAATCTACTTAATTATAAGGACAGCCCTCTTATTGTCTCGAGTATTTATCTGTGTACGTGTGTGCTACTTGCTGATTCGTGCCTATTGGTTTATTTTATTATTTAATTGCAAACAAATCGTGCCAGTCTCTCAGGCTGAAACCCCCTTGCGTTAGGATATTAAAATACTGATTAGAATAACGAGATAATACGTTCCACTCTTAGTGATCGACACTCTACTTACCATTATATTCATACTGACCGGGTACACTGCTCGTTAAGTGTGTGTGTTATTGATAAGTCGGCTAAATATAAATTTAAAACTTGAGTAGGCATTAAAACTGCCAAAACTTTACTCCAACGCACGCCCATCAAGTTTTTGGCGCCGCTGCCGGGGAGTGAATTGTTATTATCTGTTAATTTGATTAGTATTTTAATTAGGTTTTTCTTTTTATTAGATTAATTGCATCATTGTATTATTTTGCATATTTGTTGTATTGTGTGTTAATTGCTTTCTTTTATTTTTGTGTGTTTATTTTTGTTTGTGTGTTTAATTTTTTTTGTTTTTCGTGTTTTCTGTTCTGCTATCGTTGTACTGTGCTAAATCAAACGATACGGCGCATCTGATTTCTCAGATACGGCGTATTGCGTTTAATTTTTATAAAATACAACGCGTTTAATTAATTCGATACGACGCATCTTTTCCCCAAGATACGGCGTATCTGTTTTTTAATAAGAAATTTTTTCTAAACCGCAACGACACATCACGCGCATCAAATTTTTTTTTAAACGATAACGCTATACGACGCATCTATCCGCTAGATACGACGTGTTTTGTTTTTAATCAGAAATTTTTTTTTCAAAACCCTAACGAGATACGCCGCATCTGTTTTTACAGATACGGCGCATTAATTATTAAAAACAGTTTTCGAATTCATTAAATAACGAGAAGCGACGCATCGATTTGGTCGATACGGCGCATCTTTACTAATAATCAAAAATCTTATATTTTGGAACGTAACGAAGTAACGGCGTATTAGTTTTTGCTGATACGGCGCATTAAATTTTTTTAAGTATAACTAATTTTTGATTATTTAAACATACGGCGCATTTGATTTATCGAGCGCGGCGTATTGCTTTTCTGAATAAAAGTCTGATTTATTTTAACGTATTAAGATACGGCGTATCCCATTTATAGGATACGGCGCATCAACAGCAGACGTCAACAGCTTTTATTTTACTTTGATTGTTTCACTCTTCTTTTGCACGAGTAAGTTTTATTTCAGGAAGATGGACGATCCGGATATTACAATGGAAGAATATATCAAGCTTATAGAGGAAAGAGCCTTGAGCAATAATCAGGTGTATGATTGGAAAAGAGCAAGATATGGTGCGCATATCATTGAGACGAAAGAAATCACTATGGAAGAATACTTGATTTTAGGACAAGAAAAGTCAAGGAAAGAAAGAAACAAATTGCCATTTCAACACACTTGGTGTATGTCAAATAATGATGAAGAAGATTCATATACCGTGAAACCAATTCCGGCAATTGTTCTTGATATTACTTTTTCTCTGGAGATTGCACAAGATGATGTGTATACGGAACCCTGCGTTGAAGAATATTCTGCAATCGTATTACCACCATTAGACAATCCAACGGATGAAGATGAAAAGTATTCTAATTTTGATTTCGAACCATTTAACACCATAGTTTATGATGACATACCTCAACCAGATTTTGACCCAACAAGGGATTTTGAAGAAATCTGGGATTACTTAGTGAAGGATGAAATTCGGGACGATGCTAAAATTGCAAGACCACTAGTTGAAGATAGAGATTCACAAGATGAATTGGAGTCACTTACAACACAAAGTGGTACGAATTTATTTAATATTATTAATCCCATTACTAATAATCTTGCTAGTTTTCCTAAACAGGTTGCAAAACAAAAAGATGATGAGGTGAAATTTATTACACTACCTATTGAAGCACCTGTGATCAACCCGTATTTAGTGGAGCTCGAAGAAGAATTTGGTGATGTGCTCTTAAACATTGCTATGATCGAAGATGATGATGATGTCGACCCTATGAAGGTTATTGAGGAACTCGAACTTTTACTTGCTAAAGACCCTTTCTCATCTTCTGCGAAAGTCAAGGGACGCCTTACTACCAAAGAGACTAACCAAGAAGAAAGGAGACTCATTTTTCCTCAACATACTACTCTTTCTGATGAAGTGGTCAAGTCATCCAATTTATCAACCAAACCGGGTATGAATAGGGAAGATGTACATATATTGCCAAGGTATGATCTTTATTTATTTCTTCCATCTTTACTAGCAAATTTACACTCTTTTCGTGTTTATTGCTACTATCACCCGCACTTGATCCCAAGTGGGGGGAACAACACCCAATTACACAGTAAATAAGGGTAGAGTCAGGCTCGTGACTCGAACAAAAACAAGCGCTTCGTGGGAGGCAACCCATGCTTATCTTTTATTTTATTTTCTGATTTTGTATTGAGCCTGTCAGATCTGCAGTAGATGCGGCGCATCTCCATCATAGGATGCGGCGTATCAACTGTACAGATCATATCTTTTTATTTTTCTGCATTTTTTATTTTCAACTTTAAAACTTTTTATCAGTTTATTTTAATGCGGCGCATCCCTGGTTAAGGATGCGGCGCATCTTTATTCTGATCCGTATTTATTCCAGGCTCGATATGGCGTATCTTCTTCCATAAGATACGGCTCATCGACTGACCTGATGATTTTCAGTTTTAATTTTTATATTTTATTTTTATCTAACTACTAATGTATTATGCAAGTTTGAACCTTTCTTATCTTAGGTGTGTTTTAAAGTATTGGTGGTATTATAGTTTCCTGGATTTCCTGTGGATACATCAAGTATGAAGCTTTAACGTTCTAATCCACAAGAAAGATGATTTTTACTCAAATACAAATGGAGGATCATACCGAGCAAATCTCAGGGGAGTTTTTCTATTCTAATTCTTTTATTTTCCAGTTTTTAACCTTTTATACAAACAACGAGGATGTTGTTTAACTTAAGTGGGGGGATTGGAGAATTAGAACACTTAACAATTACTTGTCCTATACTTTTTCAAAAATTATGCTTAAAATGTGCTTAATATATCAAACTTAAAAATTTTTAGCATGTTTTTGTTTAAGATCTAAGTTGCATAGCTGCACACATGACGTTATTTTCAAAAATTGTGATTTTCCAAATTCACAAATCTATGAGTGTGCCGGTGACTTGTAAACTTTAAAACATGGCTTGTATACTATTCGAGACCACCATAATGAGTATTATTTATATAATTGGAATGACTTGTCTAAATTGGTAAATTTCTAGGATTACACCCAAATAGCCTATTATATGTTATGTGTTATTAGCTAACTACACTGGTTAGTTAACCCCCGTATAAACCCTTTTGTTACTCTCATTTTTAGAGTAAGATACCCCTAGAAAAACACTCAGAGCCATTCCTTTCGTTTCTTACACCTATGTTTAAAATGTTTCGTTACACCCTTACACCTTAGCCTACCCTGTAGATTAGAATCCGTGGTTGGTTAATTGCTATAGGCAAAGTGTGTTTCCTTACATTACCTGTGTTCGCGTGCGTAATTCATTATCTTTGGTTAGGTCGGGAAATTGCACAATGCAATTGGAGTGAAAAGTAAATATTGTATATCTTTGAGTTTGTTTTTCGTGTGTTTACTACTTTCACTATTACCGTTATTTTTGAAGTATGAAAAGTATGGAAAAATTATCCAGAATTATCATTATAGTGATGTGGTGAAATTTTACACATCTTTAGTTAAAAAAAAAAAAAAAAAAAAAAATCGAAAAAATAAGAAAAGAAAAAGAAAGAGAAAAGTTGGATGTTTGTTTTTAAACCAACGATGTAAAGTTATGTAAGTGGTCGATATCACCACTATTTGTTATATATTATATCTATGGATTGAATGGGAATTGGCAGTTATGGGAACGCCAATTAAGGTTTATTCTTTGATTAAGATCTTGTTGAGTATAATTCGTGTCTACCTAAAGCGTGTGTTTCAAGTGTTAAAGCGTGAGTTATTCGATGATATGAGTCTTATTCATGGGATGGTTGGGATAGTGATTAACCACACTTAGGATTTTAATTTATTTGTTTTGTTTATTTTTCATTTTACACCAATTTATATCCCAAATGTTATCCATGCCCTTTATTATTCTTTATCCAACCAAACCTTTGATTTATTGAGATTAGGGATTTGAGCAATCTTAAGTATCGTAGTCGTGGATTCGGCTATGTATTTATGATTTTGTCGCCCTTTTTGATATATTATTATTGGTAAAGTTTGGACCTATCTTTAGCCTATTCGAGTTAAGGATTTGAGCAATTGCAAGTATCGTGTTCGTGGATTCGATCATGTATTTGTGATTTTGTCGCCTTTTCTGGAATTTGAGATCGATAGTGAAAAGAGAATAATTAACCCTTAAGCCTAAAAACCCTTTTTACCGCTTTAGACTTGTTATTCCTTAGCTTTAGTGGAGGAGATGTGTATACTTGCCAAGCTTATGATAGAATATTCGTCACGACTGGACAGTTAAACGATTAGATTTGCTTTTATCGACTTATTTTATTATACTTCTAATTCGTTAAGTGTTTAGTTATGTGATTATGAAATAAACGAATACATGCTTAAATATAAAAATAAATCCTAACATCTTTTAGGATACATTTTCATAAGAGAAATTCTAAGGTTTACTTGGGGACAAGTAAAGTTCAAGTAGGGGGATATTTGATGAACTCAAATAAGTACATTTTATTACTATCATTTATCCTATTAATTTGACTTGTTTTATTATATTATGTATGAGGATTGATACTTAATCGTTTACTTTTGTAATTCTCAGTTGAAAACAAGCATTTGGTGAAACTTGGCGATTTTGGACTAATTATGGAGCAAAACATGCATAAAGTGAAGAGTCTACTGAAATGGACAAGATCAAGTCAAATCTGCTCCAGATGCGCCGCATCTCACTCATGACATGCGCCGCATCTCTATCAAGATATCACCAGATACGATCCAAGATACAAGAGGACATGCGCCGCATCTAATCACGGAGTTACGCCGCATCTTCTGGCGGTGTACGAATATTCCTGAATATTATAATCTTGGACCCCACGCGAAGTTAAGTACATGCGCCGCATCTACTTACAAGATGCGCCGCATCTTCCCTTAGACAGAAACTATAAATACCCCAAGACCAGACGAATTTCAAAAGCTTTGGTCAGACATATATCAGAACCGAAGGACAGAACCCTAGGACGAATTCAGTCAAGGAGGCAGCACAAGACATACCAAACGAAGATACAAGAGCTGTAAGAAGGTGCTGCATGTGTTTAATTCATTAAGTAGTTTTGTTTTATTGTGTTAGCAAACTTTAATTCATCAGGATTGGTGGCTGGTGTAATGTGACAACGAAAGATTGCACTCCCTTTAATACTTGCTTTCCCATCAATTAAAGTTTATATGTTGATGTCTTTGGTTACTACTTATTAGTGCATTGATAACCTCTGTGTTTATTAGTGGCTTGCGGGCATTTGACTGCGGAAAAAAATGTGGCTCCCACGGTTATTACTAAATTGATCACTTAGGAATAACTTTTAGACATAAGTAATCATTAAGGGTTTACTCGCCGATAAGATTAGGACCAACGAGAAAGGGTTAACTACATACACTTCATATAAAGCTATCAATAAAACAAGTGACAATCTACTTAATTATAAGGACAGCCCTCTTATTGTCTCGAGTATTTATCTGTGTACGTGTGTGCTACTTGCTGATTCGTGCCTATTGGTTTGTTTTATTATTTAATTGCAAACAAATCGTGCCAGTCTCTCAGGCTGAAACCCCCTTGCGTTAGGATATTAAAATACTGATTAGAATAACGAGATAATACGTTCCACTCTTAGTGATCGACACTCTACTTACCATTATATTCATACTGACCGGGTACACTGCTCGTTAAGTGTGTGTGTTATTGATAAGTCGGCTAAATATAAATTTAAAACTTGAGTAGGCATTAAAACTGCCAAAACTTTACTCCAACGCACGCCCATCAATAACCCATTTAAAAGCCCTCTTTGATAGTTTATCTTAGGTGCTTACGCCTAGTGGAGGAGGTTTTTGATCCTTTCCCAAGCCTATGGTAATCTATTTGCTATGACAGGTAGTGAGAGATATTATCCGTTTTCATTTATGAGATTTATTTTGATGACACTTGAGAGATGTGAGTATCTAAACACTACTTGTGAGGTGCTAGTTTGTAATCTCCGTGCTTATTATGATTAAAGTGGAATGAATATTTGTTGTAATTACTTTTATGTTCGCATTAAATGACCCCTAACTTGTATTTTGATTAGAATAAAAGCGCATTTGCTTGAGGACAAGAAAATCTCAAGTGTAAGGGTATTTGATGAAGCGAAAAGTGTACCGCTTTTAAGGGGTCATTTAAGCCCTAAATCGTATTTATTTGATCAAATATTGCCCTAAATCGTTCCTTTTGTCATTTTAGGTACTTTGGAGAAGAAATCTGGAAAAGGAAGCATTTTGGACGTTTTTGGAGCATAAAAGTGAAGAAAACGGCAAAGTCTCAAAAATCGGCTGAAAGTTACCTTTGACGGCGTCATATTTAACCCTGGACGGCGTCATGGCTTGGCAAAAGTGGTGGATGTGAAATTTACTCATGATAAGCCAGAGAAATTGCATGGAAATTCTGACGGCGTCACGCTTTAATCTGATCAAGGTCGTCACGTTATAATTTAAAGAGGGACGGCGTCACGTTCATAGTCTGACGGCGTCAAGCCTTGATAAGCCAGAACGGATTTTGGAGAGCTAAAGAGGGACGGCGTCAAGAAGGTCATCCGAGAACCCTAAAAGCGGCGAGGTGACGGCGTCACACTCCATAACGTGACGCCGTCAGATCTAAAAATCTATATATAGTTTTGCAATTCTTTGTCATTAGTGTGGAACTTATTGGGGAACTTTGTGTGTGAAAACCCTAGGACGAATTTGGCAGCTATTTCAAGGCTTTTTGCCTTGAGATCTTCCATGTTACATTGAAGATAAGTTATCAATTAATCATTCAATATGTCTATGTGTTGTTTGATTCTATCTTATTCTTGTCATTTGTTTAACATGTTAGGCTAGATTTATCTTGTGTTTGCTTAGATCTAATGAAACCTAGCTATTGATTATTGGTTATTAGTGTGTTGTTAGTTGTATTGGATGATTGTTCATCTATGTTAGTCTTAAGAAAACTGGCTAACTTCCTATTCGGTAACTTGCTTGAACGTCTTAAGAAACATGAACCAATGCGTACTAAAGGTTTTTATGGTTGTATTTAATGCACAAGCGAATTCTAGTGATCCCATGTTAGGAGCTTCCTAGCCGGCTCGACATAGGAGTGAAGTAGGAGCTTGTAGAGTTGGGGAAGTACGTACGCCACCCCACGAATGGTATTAAGGAATACACCCGTCATCCACGTAACTAATACACACTAATTAACCGGTAAAAGATAGTTAGGGAGTAAGGAAATCTAAGTAAACACATTTCCCTCCACATAAGTTTTCACCAACATTTTCATTTTCTGTTATTTTATTTTATTTGCATTCGTAGTAATTTGGGTTAGTTGACTAGCAACTAATTCCGCCCACTCTTTCAAACCCGAGATTTTACTTGCTTTCAAAAAAATATAAAAACATAAAAAGAATATTCTCTCACCCTTAGACCTATTAGAATAGTTTTTCATACCTAACGAACACTATTCCCTGTGGAGAATGATCAATCCCCCGTACTTACCACTACACTATACTACATCGGTCAGGTACACTGCCTGGTGGGGTTGTAAGCCTCTTGAGATCCCTCGAGAGGTAAAACCTGTTGTAAGGTTGCAAAACCACGCATCAAGTTTTTGGCGCCGTTGCCGGGGAATAGTTATTGTTTAGGTTGAATTTTTATTTTATAGGTCTACTCACTAGATTCCTTTCTAGTGAGATTTTTATTTTATTTTTCTAGGTTTTCTTTAGTCTATCTATTTTCTTCGTTTCTTTGTTCGTAACCATTACCATTTGACATCATGGAAGATGGTAATATCCTTAATCCCAACAACCCACCACCACAACAACCACCACCACCTCCTAGAGCCCGTACTTTAGGAGAGTACTCCCGTCCTAGCCACCATGGCTATCGAAACACCATTGAGCTCATTCAAGGAGCCAATGTCACACCCTTGCGATCCGACACCATCCGGTTGGTGCAAAGCGGATGCGCATTCCATGGACTTCGTTCTGAAGATCCTAATCAACATCTCAAGGACTTTCTCAAAATTGTTGATTCTATAGACCTTGATGTTGCCACTCGAGAGACGACCCGATTGCGTCTCTTTCAATTCTCTCTGCGGGACCAAGCTAGTCAATGGCTAGAGCGTCAACCCGCAGGATCCATCACCTCTTGGGATGATCTCACTACTCGTTTCCTTGCTCAGTTTTTCCCACCGGGAAGAACTACCAAGCTAAGGAATGATATCTTGATGTTCCAGCAACGTCAAGGCGAAACTCTCTACGAGGCATGGACTCGATTCAAGGACTTACTCCAAAAAGTCCCTCACCATGGCATAGAACTTTGGCTCCAAGTCGAAATCTTCTATGACCATATCAATCTCTCCACAAGGCAAACCATTGACCAATCGGCCGGTGGCAAGCTACGTGATCTAAGTACGGAACAATCATGGGCTCTCCTAGAGGATCTTGCTCTTTATGACAACGAAAGTTGGAGTGATCCCCGTGATTTGAATAAAACGGTCAAGGCAATATCTTTGCCTTCGAACAATTCAAGCACTTCCGACCGTAAGATCATAGAACTTGAAGACCAAGTCAAGTTTCTCATGAAATCCTACGAGGCTCCTAAACCTTCAAGCCAAGTGAACAAAATCACTTCTTCATGTGAATTATGTAGTGGTCCCCACGACACTCGTGATTGCATGGAACTCCCCGAACAAGCTTTTGTGGACTACGCATCCTCGCGTACCGACGGAGCGGGAGACAAGTGGTACACTTTCAAACCCGAGCCAAACCATTATGGTGATTCATACAACCCCTCATGGAAAAATCACCCGAACCTTAGGTGGAAACAAAACCAAAACTCACAACAAACCAATTCTTCCAACCCACCTAATCGTTTCCAATCAAGCGGTTCCAACTCGAACCGTACTTTCAACAACAATCCTTCCGGCAATGGTAGTACCGATAACTTTGAAGGATTGATGTCTCAATTTATGGCATCTCAAGAAGCTCGTTTAGCCAAGTTTGAAGCCGATTTCAAACAAAAACAAAGCGAGATGACCGATAAGATTGACACCTTGTTGAAAGCTGATGAGGCGAAAAGTGTACCGCTTTTAAGGGGTCATTTAAGCCTTAAATCGTATTTATTTGATCAAATATTGCCCTAAATCGTTCCTTTTGTCATTTTAGGTACTTTTAAGGAGAAATCTGGAAAAGGAGGCATTTTGGACGTTTTTGGAGCATAAAAGTGAAGAAAACGGCAAAGTCTCAAGATTCGGCTAAAAGTCACCTTTGACGGCGTCACAATTAACTCGGGACGGCGTCATGCCTTGGCAAGAAAAGTTGGATGTGAAATTTACTCATGACGGGCCAGTGAGTTTGCATGAGAATTCTGACGGCGTCACGCTTTAACTAAATCAAGGGCGTCACGGCTTAAATCATAAGGGGACGGCGTCACGTTATAGGTCCGACGGCGTCAAGCCTTGATAAGCCAGAATGGATTTTTGAAGAGCTAAAGAGGGACGGCGTCAAGATGGTCATCCGGGAACCCTAAAAGCGGCGAGGTGACGGCGTCACAATGCATAAGGTGACGCCGTCAGATGTCAAAGTCTATATATAGTTTTCTAATTTTTTGTCATTAAGGGAGAGCTTAGTGTGTGGAATTTTGGGATAAAACCCTAAGACGATTTTAGCTACTTTTTCAGGGCTTTTTGCCTTGAGATCTTCCATGTTTCATTGAAAGATAAGTTATCAATTAATCATTCAATATGTCTATGTGTTGTTTGATTCTATCTTATGCTTGTCTTTTGTTTAACATGTTAGGCTAATTTTATCTTGTGTTTGCTTAGATCTAATGAAACCTAGCTATTGATTATTGGTTGTTAGTGTGTTATTAGTTGTATTGGATGATTGTTTATCTATGTTAGGCTTAAGAAACATGAACCAAACGCGTACTAAAGGTTTTTATGGTTGTATTTAATGCACAAGCGAATTCTAGTGATCCCATGTTAGGAGCTTCCTAGCCGGCTCGACATAGGAGTGAAGTAGGAGCTTGTAGAGTTTGGGGAAGTAAGTACGCCACCCCACGAATGGTATTAAGGAATACACCCGTCATCCACGCGACTAATACACACTAATTAACCGGTAAAAGATAGTTAGGGAGTAAGGAAATCTAAGTAAACACATTTCTCTACACATAAGTTTCTCACCACTTTTCATTTTTGTTATTTTATTTTATTTGCATTTGTAGTAATTTGGGTTAGTTGACTAGCAACTAATTCCGCCCACTCCTTCAAAACCCGAGATTTTACTTGCTTTTATAAATTATAAAAAAACATAAAAAGAATCTTCCTCAACCCTTAGACCTAATTAGAGTAGCCTTTCACACCTAACGAACACTATTCCCTGTGGAGAACGATCAATCCCCCGTACTTACCACTACACTATACTACATCGGTCAGGTACACTGCCTGGTGGGGTTGTAAGCCTCTTGAGATCCCTCGAGAGGTAAAACCTGTTGTAAGGTTGCAAAACCCACGCATCAAGTTTTTGGCGCCGCTGCCGGGGAATAGTTATTGTTTAGGTTGAATTTTTATTTCTATTAGGTCTACTCACTAGATTCCTTTCTAGTGAGATTTTTATTTTATTTTTCTAGGTTTTCTTTAGTCTATCTATTTTCTTCGTGTCTTTGTTCGTAACCATTACCGTCCGACATCATGGAAGATGGTAATATCCTTAACCCACACAACCCACCACCACAACAACCACCACCACCTCCTAGAGCCCGTACTTTAGGAGAGTATTCCCGTCCTAGCCACCATGGCTATCGAAATACCATTGAGCTCACTCAAGGAGCCAATATCACACCCTTGCGATCCGACACCATCCGGTTGGTGCAAAGCGGATGCGCATTCCATGGACTTCGTTCTGAAGATCCTAATCAACATCTCAAGGACTTTCTTAAAATCGTTGATTCTATAGACCTTGATGTTGCCACTCGAGAGACGACCCGATTGCGTCTCTTCCAATTCTCTTTGCGGGACCAAGCTAGTCAGTGGCTAGAACGTCAACCCGCAGGATCCATTACCTCTTGGGATGATCTCACCACTCGTTTCCTTGCTCAGTTTTTCCCACCGGGAAGAACTACCAAGCTAAGGAATGATATCTTGATGTTCCAACAACGTCAAGGCGAAACTCTCTACGAGGCATGGACTCGATTCAAGGACTTACTCCGAAAGGTCCCTCACCATGGCATGGATCCTTGGCTACAAATCCAAATCTTCTATGATGGTGTCGATCATCAAACTAGAAGAGCCATAGATTACGCCGCCAATGGGAGATTGAGCAGGCTCAGTGTCGATAAGTGCTGGGAAGTCATTGAGGACTTAGCACAGTACGAAGAAGAAGAATGGGATGACTCAACATTCTCGGAAGGAGGGATTTTAAATTGCATAAATGCAACCCAAGAACAGCTGTTCGCAAACATAAAAAGGCAGGTTGAGAGCTTAATGAAAGCTGAGATACCTACGGCTGATAAAAATCCCGATGAGTGCGTGAACACAATTGGTAAACATACGTTTCGCCAATTCTCACGACAAGATGAGTTTGAAGGGATAATGTTAACTTTCGTGAACAACCAAGAGAGACGTATCAAGGAATTAGAAACTCACTTGAAAAACACCCAAGATATGTTCATGGAGCTAGCAGAAAAATTCATCTCGAGAATAAAAGAGAAAATTAGGGAAGAAGCCTCACACAAAAAGATCGAGAAGATCTTTGAACTCCCGGTCCCTAATGAACCATACAACGAATGGGATGATAAAACCCTCCTCCCCGAGCCTTCACTGTCAAAACCCTCTTATTTATTTAGATCCTCTCGCGAGAAAAACTCTCATGATCGCAGCATTTTCGTGGGGAGCATGGTTGTCACGCTCCCTAACTTTTATGAAGCTAGGAAATGGTCTTTTGGCTTTAAGCCAGGTGTGAGAAGAACTCAATTAAAGCGCACCATCATTTTGAAAACCCCCTGGGAAAGTTCCTCTCACTCCCTGAATACTCGCCTTGATGGAAATTGGGACCCGAATAAGACGTCAACCGACCCTTTTCAACATTTTACTACACCCCGTGACAGTAACAAAACATTTGACCCAGGAGGAACTTGTTAACGAGACTAGCTATTAGGATTATTGACCCTGACTAGCTGCTCTCTTAAAGTACGAGGGGCTCATTTGTAAACTGGCACAAAGTAGCAAAATACGCTAATCTGACGGCGTCAGAATTTGCACTTGACGCCGTCACCCCGTCTGCACAGCAATAATAACTTTAATTCCATCACTTTCATCACAAACCCCCAAAACCATATCCTCTCCAACCCCACCTCCGATTTTCCCAGGACAAATTCGCCAATTCCCGCTTCCAATCTTCACGTGGTAAGTCATTTTTACTCATTCTTTTCGCTTCAATTACTCATAGGATTTGTAAATTTCGAAAATCCCCAACTTGTGAAACCCTAGGATTGATTCATGCTTAGAACTCATAATGTGTTTTAATTAGTGTTATTTAACAAAGACTAAAGCATTTGATGATTGGCAATCAATTGGGTCTATTCACTAATAGGGAGGCCACGAATTTGAACCATAACCTGTGATCCAATCACCCATTTTTCTGCAAAAAGTGGTGTGTGGTTATTGAGCCTGAAGTTTGAATATTGATTTTTCCCTCGTAATTCTGGATTTGAACACTGATCAAATCTGACGGCGTCACCTATAAAAGCGTGACGGCGTCAGACCTGTCTGATGCGCCACCAAGTCTTTTAATTCACATATTAACACTTGTATTCCTCCTGCTTTGTTCCAGATAATGAGTAAGCGTCAAAGACCCAGCCGAGGAAGTTCTTCCCGATCTCAACAAGAAAACTTTGGGGATACGGTCCTCAGTTGGGGTATCTTTGACAACGATGCTGCTACAAGCAAATACGCACAATTGCTACTACACAAGGTCGAGAATGGAGCAGTGGTTGACTGGGGCTTTCTGAGGAGAGTAGGTCTTGAGCAGACTTTTCTCCAAAGTTTTCAGACAGATGGGTTTACCGGCCCCCAGTGGGAAAGACTGTTTAAGATTCAGGAGCCGGTATATGAGGAGTTGGTACGGGAGTTCTTTGCCACCTTTCATTTTGACATGGCTGAAGCGAGGACCGATGTGGGCGGTACCACGATCTATTTCAGGCTGGGGGGTGAGCTAAGGACGTGTTCTGTTACTGAGTTTGGGTGGAGACTGGGGTTATATGATCAGCATGATACCATTCAGGCAGGGTTCATGCAGAGGTTGTTGCATGGGGAGTCGATGAAGAATGATTTTAGATGCTCTATTTTCTGGCAGACTATTGGGGATGGGGTGTATACCTCGACCACTGTAGCATCCCAAATCAGGGATCCTAGGGTTCGGTTGACTCATCGTTGCCTCACCTACAGCTTGACAGGGCGTCACAGCTCTCACCACCGTGTCACAGCTTCTGATCTCTTCTACCTGTACACCATCTACTCTAATGATGTTTACTGCAACATCCCGTTTTGGGTTGCTAGCTTTATGCATGGTGGAGTTGGGGAGCGGGAAGGTGACAGGATTTATGGTGGGATGTTCATCACCCGACTGGCTCAGTCTTATGGAGTCCTCAGGCCCGAGGTCATGAGGTATTTGAGTGCTGATAAATGCAGGACGGTGAAGGAGAGGTCCCTGAAGCAGATGGAGGTGATCATGGAGATGCATGACGGGTCCTTTATGTGGTATCACCCGGTTGGAGCTGAGGATGATGGTGATGAGGATGACGATGAGGAGGAGGAGCCCCAGCAGCAGCAGCATGATGGGTATGAGGCCGGTACAGCTGATTACTACCGGCATATGAGCAGGGGGGACTGGCAGGCTCACCAGGGGACCTGGATGGGCCAGGTTGATGCTTGGAGGACCAGGGCGGACGAGAGGTTCGACTGGATGTATGATCACACGGTTCGTCAGATGCAGCATCTATCCACACGTGATCAGATAGACCCGCATCTGCAGATTGACCCTTTCCCGGGTCGTGAGCAGGATTACCCTCCATACGGGTACTACGGGCATCTTCCTCCTGGCTATGACTATCGCCAAGGACCCCCTCCCCAGTGATGTTGTGATTTGATGTTTTGATGTTTGAACAATTTGATATTTGGTTGTATGTGTTGAAACAATATGGTCTGTAATAATTTAGGGAAGGCATCTGTTTGCCTTAAAACATTTGTTACATTGATTTTTCTTTTATCGCATGCTAGCCTCATTGGATTGTTACTTTATTTGCTTTGTGTGTTTATTTGTTTGTTTGTTTGTTTTTATTTGTTTCCGTATGTGTGTTTAATTTTTATTCTTATTGATTCATGTTCAAAACTAATTTGTGAAAATGCTTTATGTTGTTTTTAACTTCGTCTTAACTACATATAAAGGTATTTTGCAAAAGATAAGTGTAAGGGAAATCTAAATTGGTTTATTAGAACACATATGAACATGAATCGTAATAATAATAAATTAACATACATATCCGTATTTGTTTGAGTCAAATGCTTGTATCGAGTCATAATGATGTTTTGCAGGATTTCCAGGAAGTAAGGTAAAGGTTTTTCCAGAAATTTTCCGGAAACTTAAAATGAGAATTTTTGTCAGGTCATTTCTGACGGCGTCAGGGGTTATAACCTGACGGCGTCAGATTTAATTTTCAGAAATTTTTGAAATTTTTGTTTTTAAAAAGTTTTTATTAAAATCTCCAACTTATAATCTCCAGGAATCTGCAAAATTATCATTCCACAAGCATTATATCCTTATATATAGATTTTATCCCGCCGATGTTATGCAGGTTTTCGTGTTTGTTTTCTCAGGTTCAACAGGTTATTTTGGACAAGGAAATGTTTTGAATCAAGCTTATGGCGATGCATTAGTCATGGAGCTTCAACATTCTCTTTGGAGGAAGATTTAACCGTGTAATTTCATTATCCAACGAGCGAATCAGGGGAGTATTTGATTTCATTCTTTTACTTTATGCTTTTACATCTTGTTATTTGAACATTGGGGACAATGTTCATCTTAAGTGTAAGGGGAGGGTAAAAGTACGATTTTTGAGAATACAATTGCGCTTGATTTTTGTTTGTTTGATGGTAGATGTGTAAAAAAAACTGAGAGAAATACTTGTTAAGGTAATTTTAGTGCCAAATTTAAAATTTTTTACAACATATAGGAGTGAAACTTTGATCTTAATAAGCGTCTCATGGATAGGAATTATATGACTAGCACAAAAACCGTACCACTAAAAAAAATTTTTCCACCCCAAATATGTGAGGTTCGCCCCTAGAATTGGTAGGAAAAGCATTTATGCTATGATGTGTGTACCGGTAGCACTTAGATTCTAGAACTTGCGTTAGGACCATTCCGAGGCCACAAGTGAGACTACATTCGTGTAGTTAGATTTACTACATGATAAGAGGCATTAGGACTAACCCATTGTTTTACACCTGTGTTTTTGTTATAATTACATTGGCTACATTGGTCAAGTAATTCTCCCACACCCTTTGCGTTGTACTCATTTTTAGTACACGATACCCCTAGTACACCCCTCAGAGCCTATCTTTTCGTTTCGACCTTTAAGCATTTTACTTGAAGGAAGAATTTGTTTACACCCCACTAAAATGTACACCCAAATCGCCTTAGCCTACCTTGTATGCACTCATTTTTAGTGCATTATTGTTACAACATTTGTTTAAACCCAAGTTAATTATCTAGTTGATTACATGGTTGCTAAGTCGAGTCATATCCTTGTACATATTGTTTTGGGATGATTGGGACTCATGGGTAAAGTACTAGTGTAATGGAGTAATGGGGAAAGAACATCATTTATTACCCCCATATGTGCTAAATGTTTTAAAAGTACTCCAAGTTTTTCAATTATCTTAATTCGAGTCATTAGAATAGTTATTTGTAAAGTTATGTAAAAGTTCAAGTGTAAGGGGATGCAACGCCCCTATGATGTATTATTTTGGATGGTAGGGCAAGAGTGTATGCAAAAAAAAAAAAAAAAAAAAAAAAAAAAAAAAAAAAAAAAAAAAAAAAAAAAAAAAAATCAAGAAAAATACAAAAAAAATGAGAAAAAGAAAAGTAGAAAAAAAACATACGGACTACCATCCCGTTTCATTTTATGTTTATTTTATGTTTATGTTTTGTTATTTTCTTTCATTAGCTTAAGATCGAGTCTAGTCTTGGCTTAGCAACGTTGTATAGTACATGTAATTGATCAAGATTTTTAACTCGCCACCAGTAAAATATCCTTTATCCAAAAAAACCGTGTTTTCCTTTTCCCTACACCTAACGTTATAACCCATTTAAAAGCCCTCTTTGATAGTTTATCTTAGGTGCTTACGCCTAGTGGAGGAGGTTTTCGATCCTTTCCCAAGCCTATGGTAATCTATTTGCTATGACAGGTAGTGAGAGATATTTTCCGTTTTCATTTATGAGATTTATTTTGATGACACTTGAGAGATGTGAGTATCTAAACACTACTTGTGAGGTGCTAGTATATAATCTCCGTGCTTATTATGATTGAAGTGGAACGAATATTTGTTGTAATTACTTTTATGTTTGCATTAAATGACCCCTAACTTGTATTTTGATTAGAATAAAAGCGCATTTGCTTGAGGACAAGCAAATCTCAAGTGTAAGGGTATTTGATGAGGCGAAAAGTGTACCGCTTTTAAGGGGTCATTTAAGCCCGAAATCGTATTTATTTGATCAAATATTGCCCTAAATCGTTCCTTTTGTCATTTTAGGTACTTTTGAGGAGAAATCTGGAAATGGAGGCATTTTGGACGTTTTTGGAGCATAAAAGTGAAGAAAACGGCAAAGTCTCAAAATTGTGCTGAAAGTCACCTTTGACGGCGTCAACATTAACTCCAGACGGCGTCATGCCTTGGCAAGAAAAGTTGGATGTGAAATTTACTCATGACGGGCCAGTGAGTTTGCATGAGAATTCTGACGGCGTCACGCTTTAACTAAATCAAGGGCGTCACGGCTTAAATCATAAGGGGACGGCGTCACGTTATAGGTCCGACGGCGTCAAGCCTTGATAAGCCAGAATGGATTTTTGAAGAGCTAAAGAGGGACGGCGTCAAGATGGTCATCCGGGAACCCTAAAAGCGGCGAGGTGACGGCGTCACAATGCATAAGGTGACGCCGTCAGATGTCAAAGTCTATATATAGTTTTCTAATTTTTTGTCATAAAGAGAGAGCTTAGTGTGTGGAATTTTGGGATAAAACCCTAAGACGATTTTAGCTACTTTTTCAGGGCTTCTTGCCTTGAGATCTTCCATGTTTCATTGAAAGATAAGTTATCAATTAATCATTCAATATGTCTATGTGTTGTTTGATTCTATCTTATGCTTGTCTTTTGTTTAACATGTTAGGCTAATTTTATCTTGTGTTTGCTTAGATCTAATGAAACCTAGCTATTGATTATTGGTTGTTAGTGTGTTGTTAGTTGTATTGGATGATTGTTTATCTATGTTAGGCTTAAGAAAACTGGCTAACTTCCTATTCGGTAACTTGCTTGAACGTCTTAAGAAACATGAACCAAACGCGTACTAAAGGTTTTTATGGTTGTATTTAATGCACAAGCGAATTCTAGTGATCCCATGTTAGGAGCTTCCTAGCCGGCTCGACATAGGAGTGAAGTAGGAGCTTGTAGAGTTTGGGGAAGTAAGTACGCCACCCCACGAATGGTATTAAGGAATACACCCGTCATCCACGCGACTAATACACACTAATTAACCGGTAAAAGATAGTTAGGGAGTAAGGAAATCTAAGTAAACACATTTCCCTACACATAAGTTTCTCACCACTTTTCATTTTTGTTATTTTATTTTATTTGCATTTGTAGTAATTTGGGTTAGTTGACTAGCAACTAATTCCGCCCACTCCTTCAAAACCCGAGATTTTACTTGCTTTTATAAATTATAAAAAAACATAAAAAGAATCTTCCTCAACCCTTAGACCTAATTAGAGTAGCCTTTCACACCTAACGAACACTATTCCCTGTGGAGAACGATCAATCCCCCGTACTTACCACTACACTATACTACATCGGTCAGGTACACTGCCTGGTGGGGTTGTAAGCCTCTTGAGATCCCTCGAGAGGTAAAACCTGTTGTAAGGTTGCAAAACCCACGCATCAAAAGCTCTCAATAACCAAGTGTTATCACCTCCACATAAGGACGCTAGGAACACAAATAGCGGACCCCAAGTAAAAGACCCCTCTTCATCCAAACACATCCACTTTGTCAACATTGTCACTATTAAACCAATTGAAAGGAATGAGGATAATAGTGAACCTAAGGATGAGGATAAGAAAGTCGAGGTTGATAAGGAAGTTAGGACAAGTGAGATTGAAGAAGTAGATGACGATAAGGACTACTTCAATAGGCTACCTACTAAGGAAGAGCGCGCATATCATACAAACTTATTCGATGACCCCGAGACACCATACTTCCTAGGTAGACCAATTATAGAAATAGGCGACCCTTCTAATCTCAACATACCATGCAACATCGGACATTTGCATGTGTGGAAAGCCTACATCGACCTTAGATCACCCATAAACATCATGACTAGAGCCCACTATAACTTGATAATGAAAAATCAACTTGGGTATAGGATGTTCCCTGACAAGGGATGGATGAGTAACTTCACGGGAAGAGTTAAGGGATTACCGGTTTATGTAGGAAACTTCACCTATGTCACCGACTTTGTAATTGTAGAAGATATCCGCCCAATAGTCGATGCATCCTTAACTCAAGTGGTTTTTGGAAAACCATTTGTTGAGGTCTCTAGAATGACTTATGAACCTTCCTTAGGGATAGTTAGATTTAAGGATGAGATCGATGAGGTAAACTACCAAATGCCATATAAGATAGAACAATTCCAACACTTGTCAAATGTTGAGAAGGAGCTCAAGCAAGCGGTTTACTATAGGAATGATGAGGATAGAAATAAAGGAGTAGACTATGTTATGGAAAGGATATTCGGTTTCTACAAGGATTGTTTGAAATTGGGACCGGAATATAAAACCGGGAATGAAAATGGCCTAGGAACCGTGACCAATGATGGAGTCACGTAATGTACGTGACTTTGAGTCTAGCTACAAGACTCGTTAATAAAGAAAAGCGCTTCTTGGGAGGCAACCCAAGCTTTATTTGCTTTGTGTGTTTATTTAATTGTTTGTTTGATTTTATTTGCTTCCGTATGTATGTTTAATTTTTATTATTATTGATTCATGTTCAAAACTAATTTGTGAAAATGCTTTATTTTGTTTTTAACTTCGTCTTAACTACATATAAAGGTATTTTGCAAAAGTTAAGTGTAAGGGAAATCCAAATCGGTTTATTAGAACACAAATGAACATGAATCGTAATAATCATAAATGAACATACATATTAGTATTTGTTTGAGTCAAATGCTTGTATCGAGTCATAATGATGTTTTGCAGGAATTCCAGGAAGTAAGGTGTAGGTTTTTCCAAAATTTTTCCGGAAACGTAACATGAGAATTCTGTCAGATCATTTCTGATGGCGTCAGGCTTTACAACCTGACGGCGACAGGTTTAATTTTCTGAAAATTTTTGAAAGTTTTGTTTTCATAAAAAGTTTTTATTAAATCTATAACTTATAATCTCCAGGAATCTGCAAAATTATCATTCCACAAGCATTATATCCTTATATATAGATTTATCCCGCCGATGTTATGCAGGTTTTCGTGTTTGTTTTCTCAGGTTTAACAGGTTATTTTGGACAAGGAAATGTTTTTGGATCAAGCTTATGGCGATGCATTAGTCATGGAGCTTCAACATTATCTTAGAAGAAGATCTAACCGTGTTATTTCATTATCCACCGAACGAATCAGGGGAGTATTTGATTTCATTCTTTTACTTTATACTTTTACATCTTGTTATTTGAACATTGGGGACAATGTTCATCTTAAGTGTAAGGGGGGGGGGGGGTTAAAAATACAATTTTTAGAGAATACAATTGCGCTTGATTTTTGTTTGTTTAATGGTAGATGTGTAATAAAACAGAGATAAATACCTGTTAGGGTAATTTTAGTGCCAAATTTAAAATTTTTTACTACATTTAGGAGTGAAACTTTAGTTCTAATGAGCGTCTCACGGATAGGAGTTATATGACTAGCACAAAAACCGTACCACTAAAATTTTTTTTCCGCCCCAAATATGTGAGGTTCGCCCCTAGAATTGGTAGGAAAAGTATTTAGGCTATGATGTGTGTACCGGTAGCACTTAGATTCTAGAACTTGCGTTAGGACCATTCCGAGGCCACAAGTGAGACTACATTCGTGTAGTTAGATTTACTACATGATAAGAGGCATTAGGATTAACCCATTGTTTTACACCTGTGTTTTTGTTATAATTACATTGGCTACATTGGTCAAGTAATTCTCCCACACCCTTTGCGTTGTACTCATTTTTAGTACACGATACCCCTAGTACACCCCTCAGAGCCTATCTTTTCGTTTCGACCTTTAAGCATTTTACTTAAAGGAAGAATTTGTTTACACCCCACTAAAATGTACACCCAAATCGCCTTAGCCTACCTTGTGTGCACTCATCTTTAGTGCATTATTGTGACAACATTTGTTTAAACCCAAGTTAATTATCTAGTTGATTACATGGTTGCTAAGTCGAGTCATATCCTTGTACATATTGTTTTGGGACGATTGGGACTCATGGGTAAAGTACTAGTATAATGGAGTAATGGGGAAGAACATCATTTATTACCCCCATATGTGCTAAATGTTTTAAAAGTACTCCAAGTTTTTTCAATTATCTTAATTCGAGTCATTAGAATAGTTAATTGTAGAGTTATGTAAAAGTTCAAGTGTAAGGGGAATGTAATGCCCCTATGATGTATTATTTTGGATGGTAGGGTAAGAATGTATTCAAAAAAAAAAAAAAAAAAAAAAAAAAGAAAAAAAATCGAAAAATCAAGAAAAATACAAAAAAAAAAAGAGAAAAAGAAAAGTAGAAAAAACATACGGACTACCATCCCGTTTCATTTTATGTTTATTTTATGTTTTTGTTATTTTGCTTTTAGCTTAAGATCGAGTCGAGTCTTGGCTTAGCAACATTGTATAGTACATGTAATTAATCAAGATCTTTAACTCGCCACCAGTAAAGTATCCCTTATCTAACAAATCCGTGTTTATCATATCCCTACACCTAACGTTATAACTGATGAACTCAAATAAGTACATTTTATTACTATCATTTATCCTATTAATTTGACTTGTTTTATTATATTATGTATGAGGATTGATACTTAATCGTTTACTTTTGTAATTCTCAGTTGAAAACAAGCATTTGGTGAAACTTGGCGATTTTGGACTAATTATGGAGCAAAACATGCATAAAGTGAAGAGTCTACCGAAATGGACAAGATCAAGTCAAATCTGCTCCAGATGCGCCGCATCTCACTCATGACATGCGCCGCATCTCTATCAAGATATCACCAGATACGATCCAAGATACAAGAGGACATGCGCCGCATCTAATCACGGAGTTACGCCGCATCTTCTGGCGGTGTACGAATATTCCTGAATATTATAATCTTGGACCCCACGCGAAGTTAAGTACATGCGCCGCATCTACTTACAAGATGCGCCGCATCTTCCCTCAGACAGAAACTATAAATCCCCCAAGACCAGACGAATTTCAAAAGCTTTGGTCAGACATATATCAGAACCGAAGGACAGAACCCTAGGGCGAATTCAGTCAAGGAGGCAGCACAAGACACACCAAACGAAGATACAAGAGCTGTAAGAAGGTGCTGCATGTGTTTAATTCATTAAGTAGTTTTGTTTTATTGTGTTAGCAAACTTTAATTCATCAGGATTGGTGGCTTGTGTAATGTGACAACGAAAGATTGCACTCCCTTTAATACTTGCTTTCCCATCAATTAAAGTTTATATGTTGATGTCTTTGGTTACTACTTATTAGTGCATTGATAACCTCTGTGTTTATTAGTGGCTTGCGGGCATTTGACTGCGGAAAATAATGTGGCTCCCACGGTTATTACTAAATTGATCACTTAGGAATAACTTTTAGACATAAGTAATCATTAAGGGTTTACTCGCCGATAAGATTAGGACCAACGAGAAAGGGTTAACTACATACACTTCATATAAAGCTATCAATAAAAAAAGTGACAATCTACTTAATTATAAGGACAGCCCTCTTATTGTCTCCAGTATTTATCTGTGTACGTGTGTGCTACTTGCTGATTCGTGCCTATTGGTTTATTTTATTATTTAATTGCAAACAAATCGTGCCAGTCTCTCAGGCTGAAACCCCCTTGCGTTAGGATATTAAAATACTGATTAGAATAACGAGATAATACGTTCCACTCTTAGTGATTGACACTCTACTTACCATTATATTCATACAGACCGGGTACACTGCTCGTTAAGTGTGTGTGTTATTGATAAGTCGGCTAAATATAAATTTAAAACTTGAGTAGGCATTAAAACTGCCAAAACTTTACTCCAACGCACGCCCATCAAGTTTTTGGCGCCGCTGCCGGGGAGTGAATTGTTATTATCTGTTAATTTGATTAGTATTTTAGTTAGGTTTTTCTTTTTATTAGATTAATTGCATCATTGTATTATTTTGCATATTTGTTGTATTGTGTGTTAATTGCTTTCTTTTATTTTTGTGTGTTTATTTTTGTTTGTGTGTTTAATTTTTTTTGTTTTTCGTGTTTTCTGTTCTGCTATCGTTGTACTGTGCTAAATTAAACGATACGGCGCATCTGATTTCTCAGATACGGCGTATTGCGTTTAATCTTTATAAAATACAACGAGTTTAATTAATTCGATACGACGCATCTTTTCCCCAAGATACGGCGTATCTGTTTTTTAATAAGAAATTTTTTCTAAACAGCAACGACACATCACGCGCATCAAATTTCTTTTTAAACGATAACGCTATACGACGCATCTATCCGCTAGATACGACGTGTTTTGTTTTTAATCAGAAATTTTTTTTCAAAACCCTAACGAGATATGCCGCATCTGTTTTTACAGATACGGCGCATTAATTATTAAAAACAGTTTTCGAATTCATTAAATAACGAGAAGCGACGCATCGATTTGGTCGATACGGCGCATCTTTACTAATAATCAAAAATCTTATATTTTGGAACGTAACGAAGTAACGGCGTATTAGTTTTTGCTGATACGGCGCATTAAAATTTTTTAAGTATAACTAATTTTTGATTATTTAAACATACGGCGCATTTGATTTATCGAGCGCGGCGTATTGCTTTTCTGAATAAAAGTCTGATTTATTTTAACGTATTAAGATACGGCGTATCCCATTTATAGTATACGGCGCATCAACAGCAGACGTCAACAGCTTTTATTTTACTTTGATTGTTTCACTCTTCTTTTGCACGAGTAAGTTTTATTTCAGGAAGATGGACGATCCGGATATTACAATGGAAGAATATATCAAGCTTATAGAGGAAAGAGCCTTGAGCAATAATCAGGTGTATGATTGGAAAAGAGCAAGATATGGTGCGCATATCATTAAGACGAAAGAAATCACTATGGAAGAATACTTGATTTTAGGACAAGAAAAGTCAAGGAAAGAAAGAAACAAATTGCCATTTCAACACACTTGGTGTATGTCAAATAATGATGAAGAAGATTCATATACCGTGAAACCAATTCCGGCAATTGTTCTTGATAGTACTTTTTCTCTGGAGATTGCACAAGATGATGTGTATACGGAACCCTGCGTTAAAGAATATTCTGCAATCGTATTACCACCATTAGACAATCCAACGGATGAAGATGAAAAGTATTCTAATTTTGATTTCGAACCATTTAACACCATAGTTTATGATGACATACCTCAACCAGATTTTGACCCAACAAGGGATTTTGAAGAAATCTGGGATTACTTAGTGAAGGATGAAATTCGGGACGATGCTAAAATTGCAAGACCACTAGTTGAAGATAGAGATTCACAAGATGAATTGGAGTCACTTACAACACAAAGTGGTACGAATTTATTTAATATTATTAATCCCATTACTAATAATCTTGCTAGTTTTCCTAAACAGGTTGCAAAACAAAAAGATGATGAGGTGAAATTTATTACACTACCTATTGAAGCACCTGTGATCAACCCGTATTTAGTGGAGCTCGAAGAAGAATTTGGTGATGTGCTCTTAAACATTGCTATGATCGAAGATGATGATGATGTCGACCCTATGAAGGTTATTGAGGAACTCAAACTTTTACTTGCTAAAGACCCTTTCTCATCTTCTGCGGAAGTCAAGGGACGCCTTACTACCAAAGAGACTAACCAAGAAGAAAGGAGACTCATTTTTCCTCAACATACTACTCTTTCTGATGAAGTGGTCAAGTCATCCAATTTATCAACCAAACCAGGTATGAATAGGGAAGATGTACGTATATTGCCAAGGTATGATCTTTATTTATTTCTTCCATCTTTACAAGCAAATTTACACTCTTTTCGTGTTTATTGCTACTATCACCCGCACTTGATCCCAAGTGGGGGGAACAACACCCAATTACACAGTAAATAAGGGTAGAGTCAGGCTCGTGACTCGAACAAAAACAAGCGCTTCGTGGGAGGCAACCCATGCTTATCTTTTATTTTATTTTCTGATTTTGTATTGAGTCTGTCAGATCTGCAGTAGATGCGGCGCATCTCCATCATAGGATGCGGCGTATCGACTGTACATATCATATCTTTTTATTTTTCTGCATTTTTTATTTTCAACTTTAAAACTATTTATCAGTTTATTTTAAATGCGGCGCATCCCTGGTTAAGGATGCGGCGCATCTTTATTCTGATCCGTATTTATTCCAGGCTCGATACGGCGTATCTTCTTCCATAAGATACGGCGCATCGACTGACCTGATGATTTTCAGTTTTAATTTTTATATTTTATTTTTATCTAACTACTAATGTATTATGCAAGTTTGAACCTTTCTTATCTTAGGTGTGTTTTAAAGTATTGGTGGTATTATAGTTTCCTGGATTTCCTGTGGATACATCAAGTATGAAGCTTTAACGTTCTAATCCACAAGAAAGATGATTTTTACTCAAATACAAATGGAGGATCATACCGAGCAAATCTCAGGGGAGTTTTTCTATTCTAATTCTTTTATTTTCCAGTTTTTAACCTTTTATACAAACAACGAGGACGTTGTTTAACTTAAGTGGGGGGATTGGAGAATTAGAACACTTAACAAATACTTGTCCTATACTTTTTCAAAAATTATGCTTAAAATGTGCTTAATATATCAAACTTAAAAATTTTTAGCATGTTTTTGTTTAAGATCTAAGTTGCATAGCTGCACACATGACGTTATTTTCAAAAATTGTGATTTTCCAAATTCACAAATCTATGAGTGTGCCGGTGACTTGTAAACTTTAGAACTTGGCTTGTATACTATTCGAGACCACCATAATGAGTATTATTTATATAATTGGAATGACTTGTCTAAATTGGTAAATTTCTAGGATTACACCCAAATAGCCTATTATATGTTATGTGTTATTAGCTAACTACACTGGTTAGTTAACCCCCGTATAAACCCTTTTGTTACTCTCATTTTTAGAGTAAGATACCCCTAGAAAAACACTCAGAGCCATTCCTTTCGTTTCTTTCACCTATGTTTAAAATGTTTCGTTACACCCTTACACCTTAGCCTACCCTGTAGATTAGAATCCGTGGTTGGTTAATTGCTATAGGCAAAGTGTGTTTCCTTACATTACCTGTGTTCGCGTGCGTAATTCATTATCTTTGGTTAGGTCGGGAAATTGCACAATGCAATTGGAGTGAAAAGTAAATATTGTATATCTTTGAGTTTGTTTTTCGTGTGTTTACTACTTTCACTATTACCGTTATTTCTGAAGTATGAAAAGTATGGAAAAATTATCCAGAATTATCATTATAGTGATGTGGTGAAATTTTACACATCTTTAGTTAAAAAAAAAAAAAAAAAAAAAAATCGAAAAAATAAGAAAAGAAAAAGAAAGAGAAAAGTTGGATGTTTGTTTTTAAACCAACGATGTAAAGTTATGTAAGTGGTCGATATCACCACTATTTGTTATATATTATATCTATGGATTGAATGGGAATTGGCAGTTATGGGAACGCCAATTAAGGTTTATTCTTTGATTAAGATCTTGTTGAGTATAATTCGTGTCTACCTAAAGCGTGTGTTTCAAGTGTTAAAGCGTGAGTTATTCGATGATATGAGTCTTATTCATGGGATGGTTGGGATAGTGATTAACCACACTTAGGATTTTAATTTATTTGTTTTGTTTATTTTTCATTTTACACCAATTTATATCCCAAATGTTATCCATGCCCTTTATTATTCTTTATCCAACCAAACCTTTGATTTATTGAGATTAGGGATTTGAGCAATCTTAAGTATCGTAGTCGTGGATTCGGCTATGTATTTATGATTTTGTCGCCCTTTTTGATATATTATTATTGGTAAAGTTTGGACCTATCTTTAGCCTATTCGAGTTAAGGATTTGAGCAATTGCAAGTATCGTGTTCGTGGATTCGATCATGTATTTGTGATTTTGTCGCCTTTTCTGGAATTTGAGATCGATAGTGAAAAGAGAATAATTAACCCTTAAGCCTAAAAACCCTTTTTACCGCTTTAGACTTGTTATTCCTTAGCTTTAGTGGAGGAGATGTGTATACTTGCCAAGCTTATGATAGAATATTCGTCACGACTGGACAGTTAAACGATTAGATTTGCTTTTATCTACTTATTTTATTATACTTCTAATTCGTTAAGTGTTTAGTTATGTGATTATGAAATAAACGAATACATGCTTAAATATAAAAATAAATCCTAACATCTTTTAGGATACATTTTCATAAGAGAAATTCTAAGGTTTACTTGGGGACAAGTAAAGTTCAAGTGGGGGGATATTTGATGAACTCAAATAAGTACATTTTATTACTATCATTTATCCTATTAATTTGACTTGTTTTATTATATTATGTATGAGGATTGATACTTAATCGTTTACTTTTGTAATTCTCAGTTGAAAACAAGCATTTGGTGAAACTTGGCGATTTTGGACTAATTATGGAGCAAAACATGCATAAAGTGAAGAGTCTACCGAAATGGACAAGATCAAGTCAAATCTGCTCCAGATGCGCCGCATCTCACTCATGACATGCGCCGCATCTCTATCAAGATATCACCAGATACGATCCAAGATACAAGAGGACATGCGCCGCATCTAATCACGGAGTTACGCCGCATCTTCTGGCGGTGTACGAATATTCCTGAATATTATAATCTTGGACCCCACGCGAAGTTAAGTACATGCGCCGCATCTACTTACAAGATGCGCCGCATCTTCCCTCAGACAGAAACTATAAATACCCCAAGACCAGACGAATTTCAAAAGCTTTGGTCAGACATATATCAGAACCGAAGGACAGAACCCTAGGGCGAATTCAGTCAAGGAGGCAGCACAAGACACACCAAACGAAGATACAAGAGCTGTAAGAAGGTGCTGCATGTGTTTAATTCATTAAGTAGTTTTGTTTTATTGTGTTAGCAAACTTTAATTCATCAGGATTGGTGGCTTGTGTAATGTGACAACGAAAGATTGCACTCCCTTTAATACTTGCTTTCCCATCAATTAAAGTTTATATGTTGATGTCTTTGGTTACTACTTATTAGTGCATTGATAACCTCTGTGTTTATTAGTGGCTTGCGGGCATTTGACTGCGGAAAATAATGTGGCTCCCACGGTTATTACTAAATTGATCACTTAGGAATAACTTTTAGACATAAGTAATCATTAAGGGTTTACTCGCCGATAAGAATAGGACCAACGAGAAAGGGTTAACTACATACACTTCATATAAAGCTATCAATAAAACAAGTGACAATCTACTTAATTATAAGGACAGCCCTCTTATTGTCTCGAGTATTTATCTGTGTACGTGTGTGCTACTTGCTGATTCGTGCCTATTGGTTTATTTTATTATTTAATTGTAAACAAATCGTGCCAGTCTCTCAGGCTGAAACCCCCTTGCGTTAGGATATTAAAATACTGATTAGAATAACGAGATAATACGTTCCACTCATAGTGATCGACACTCTACTTACCATTATATTCATACTGACCGGGTACACTGCTCGTTAAGTGTGTGTGTTATTGATAAGTCGGCTAAATATAAATTTAAAACTTGAGTAGGCATTAAAACTGCCAAAACTTTACTCCAACGCACGCCCATCAAGTTTTTGGCGCCGCTGCCGGGGAGTGAATTGTTATTATCTGTTAATTTGATTAGTATTTCAATTAGGTTTTTCTTTTTATTAGATTAATTGCATCATTGTATTATTTTGCATATTTGTTGTATTGTGTGTTAATTGTTTTCTTTTATTTTTGTGTGTTTATTTTTGTTTGTGTGTTTAATTTTTTTTGTTTTCGTGTTTTCTGTTCTGCTATCGTTGTACTGTGCTAAATCAAACGATACGGCGCATCTGATCTCTCAGATACGGCGTATTGCGTTTAATTTTTATAAAATACAACGCGTTTAATTAATTCGATACGACGCATCTTTTCCCCAAGATACGGCGTATCTGTTTTTTAATAAGAAATTTTTTCTAAACCGCAACGACACATCACGCGCATCAATTTTTTTTTTAAACGATAACGCTATACGACGCATCTATCCGCTAGATACGACGTGTTTTGTTTTTAATCAGAAATGTTTTTTCAAAACCCTAACGAGATATGCCGCATCTGTTTTTACAGATACGGCGCATTAATTATTAAAAACAGTTTTCGAATTCATTAAATAACGAGAAGCGACGCATCGATTTGGTCGATACGGCGCATCTTTACTAATAATCAAAAATCTTATATTTTGGAACGTAACGAAGTAACGGCGTATTAGTTTTTGCTGATACGGCGCATTAAAATTTTTTAAGTATAACTAATTTTTGATTATTTAAACATACGGCGCATTTGATTTATCGAGCGCGGCGTTTTGCTTTTCTGAATAAAAGTCTGATTTATTTTAACGTATTAAGATACGGCGTATCCCATTTATAGTATACGGCGCATCAACAGCAGACGTCAACAGCTTTTATTTTACTTTGATTGTTTCACTCTTCTTTTGCACGAGTAAGTTTTATTTCAGGAAGATGGACGATCCGGATATTACAATGGAAGAATATATCAAGCTTATAGAGGAAAGAGCCTTGAGCAATAATCAGGTGTATGATTGGAAAAGAGCAAGATATGGTGCGCATATCATTGAGACGAAAGAAATCACTATGGAAGAATACTTGATTTTAGGACAAGAAAAGTCAAGGAAAGAAAGAAACAAATTGCCATTTCAACACACTTGGTGTATGTCAAATAATGATGAAGAAGATTCATATACCGTGAAACCAATTCCGGCAATTGTTCTTGATAGTACTTTTTCTCTGGAGATTGCACAAGATGATGTGTATACGGAACCCTGCGTTGAAGAATATTCTGCAATCGTATTACCACCATTAGACAATCCAACGGATGAAGATGAAAAGTATTCTAATTTTGATTTCGAACCATTTAACACCATAGTTTATGATGACATACCTCAACCAGATTTTGACCCAACAAGGGATTTTGAAGAAATCTGGGATTACTTAGTGAAGGATGAAATTCGGGACGATGCTAAAATTGCAAGACCACTAGTTGAAGATAGAGATTCACAAGATGAATTGGAGTCACTTACAACACAAAGTGGTACGAATTTATTTAATATTATTAATCCCATTACTAATAATCTTGCTAGTTTTCCTAAACAGGTTGCAAAACAAAAAGATGATGAGGTGAAATTTATTACACTACCTATTGAAGCACCTGTGATCAACCCGTATTTAGTGGAGCTCGAAGAAGAATTTGGTGATGTGCTCTTAAACATTGCTATGATCGAAGATGATGATGATGTCGACCCTATGAAGGTTATTGAGGAACTCGAACTTTTACTTGCTAAAGACCCTTTCTCATCTTCTGCGGAAGTCAAGGGATGCCTTACTACCAAAGAGACTAACCAAGAAGAAAGGAGACTCATTTTTCCTCAACATACTACTCTTTCTGATGAAGTGGTCAAGTCATCCAATTTATCAACCAAACCAGGTATGAATAGGGAAGATGTACGTATATTGCCAAGGTATGATCTTTATTTATTTCTTCCATCTTTACTAGCAAATTTACACTCTTTTCGTGTTTATTGCTACTATCACCCGCACTTGATCCCAAGTGGGGGCAACAACACCCAATTACACAGTAAATAAGGGTAGAGTCAGGCTCGTGACTCGAACAAAAACAAGCGCTTCGTGGGAGGCAACCCATGCTTATCTTTTATTTTATTTTCTGATTTTGTATTGAGTCTGTCAGATCTGCAGTAGATGCGGCGCATCTCCATCATAGGATGCGGCGTATCGACTGTACATATCATATCTTTTTATTTTTCTGCATTTTTTATTTTAAACTTTAAAACTATTTATCAGTTTATTTTAATGCGGCGCATCCCTGGTTAAGGATGCGGCGCATCTTTATTCTAATCCGTATTTATTCCAGGCTCGATACGGCGTATCTTCTTCTATAAGATACGGCGCATCGACTGACCTGATGATTTTCAGTTTTAATTTTTATATTTTATTTTTATCTAACTACTAATGTATTATGCAAGTTTGAACCTTTCTTATCTTAGGTGTGTTTTAAAGTATTGGTGGTATTATAGTTTCCTGGATTTCCTGTGGATACATCAAGTATGAAGCTTTAACGTCCTAATCCACAAGAAAGATGATTTTTACTCAAATACAAATGGAGGATCATACCGAGCAAATCTCAGGGGAGTTTTTCTATTCTAATTCTTTTATTTTCCAGTTTTTAACCTTTTATACAAACAACGAGGACGTTGTTTAACTTAAGTGGGGGGATTGGAGAATTAGAACACTTAACAATTACTTGTCCTATACTTTTTAAAAAATTATGCTTAAAATGTGCTTAATATATCAAACTTAAAAATTTTTAGCATGTTTTTGTTTAAGATCTAAGTTGCATAGCTGCACACATGACGTTATTTTCAAAAATTGTGATTTTCCAAATTCACAAATCTATGAGTGTGCCGGTGACTTGTAAACTTTAGAACTTGGCTTGTATACTATTCGAGACCACCATAATGAGTATTATTTATATAATTGGAATGACTTGTCCAAATTGGTAAATTTCTAGGATTACACCCAAATAGCCTATTATATGTTATGTGTTATTAGCTAACTACACTGGTTAGTTAACCCCCGTATAAACCCTTTTGTTACTCTCATTTTTAGAGTAAGATACCCTAGAAAAACACTCAGAGCCATTCCTTTCGTTTCTTACACCTATGTTTAAAATGTTTCGTTACACCCTTACACCTTAGCCTACCCTGTAGATTAGAATCCGTGGTTGGTTAATTGCTATAGGCAAAGTGTGTTTCCTTACATTACCTGTGTTCGCGTGCGTAATTCATTATCTTTGGTTAGGTCGGGAAATTGCACAATGCAATTGGAGTGAAAAGTAAATATTGTATATCTTTGAGTTTGTTTTTCGTGTGTTTATTACTTTCACTATTACCGTTATTTCTGAAGTATGAAAAGTATGGAAAAATTATCCAGAATTATCATTATAGTGATGTGGTGAAATTTTACACATCTTTAGTTAAAAAAAATAAAAATAAAAATAAAAATAAAAAATAAATAAATAAAAAAATCAAAAAAATGGAAGAAAAAATGAGAAAAAGAAAGAGAAAAGTTGGATGTTTGTTTTTAAACCAATGATGTAAAGTTATGTAAGTGGTCGATATCACTACTATTTGTTATATATTATATCTATGGATTGAATGGGAATTGGCAGTTATGGGAACGCCAATTAAGGTTTATTCTTTGATTAAGATCTTGTTGAGTATTATTCGTGTCTACCTAAAGCGTGTGTTTCAAGTGTTAAAGCGTGAGTTATTCGATGATATGAGTCTTATTCATGGGATGGTTGGGATAGTGATTAACCACACTTAGGATTTTAATTTATTTGTTTTGTTTATTTTTCATTTTACACCAATTTATATCCCAAATGTTATCCATGCCCTTTATTATTCTTTATCCAACCAAACCTTTGATTTATTGAGATTAGGGATTTGAGCAATCTTAAGTATCGTAGTCGTGGATTCGGCTATGTATTTATGATTTTGTCGCCCTTTTTGATATATTATTATTGGTAAAGTTTGGACCTATCTTTAGCCTATTCGAGTTAAGGATTTGAGCAATTGCAAGTATCGTGTTCGTGGATTCGATCATGTATTTGTGATTTTGTCGCCTTTTCTGGAATTTGAGATCGATAGTGAAAAGAGAATAATTAACCCTTAAGCCTAAAAACCCTTTTTACCGCTTTAGACTTGTTATTCCTTAGCTTTAGTGGAGGAGATGTGTATACTTGCCAAGCTTATGATAGAATATTCGTCACGACTGGACAGTTAAACGATTAGATTTGCTTTTATCGACTTATTTTATTATACTTCTAATTCGTTAAGTGTTTAGTTATGTGATTATGAAATAAACGAATACATGCTTAAATATAAAAATAAATCCTAACATCTTTTAGGATACATTTTCATAAGAGAAATTCTAAGGTTTACTTGGGGACAAGTAAAGTTCAAGTGGGGGGATATTTGATGAACTCAAATAAGTACATTTTATTACTATCATTTATCCTATTAATTTGACTTGTTTTATTATATTATGTATGAGGATTGATACTTAATCGTTTACTTTTGTAATTCTCAGTTGAAAACAAGCATTTGGTGAAACTTGGCGATTTTGGACTAATTATGGAGCAAAACATGCATAAAGTGAAGAGTCTACCGAAATGGACAAGATCAAGTCAAATCTGCTCCAGATGCGCCGCATCTCACTCATGACATGCGCCGCATCTCTATCAAGATATCACCAGATACGATCCAAGATACAAGAGGACATGCGCCGCATCTAATCACGGAGTTATGCCGCATCTTCTGGCGGTGTACGAATATTCCTGAATATTATAATCTTGGACCCCACGCGAAGTTAAGTACATGCGCTGCATCTACTTACAAGATGCGCCGCATCTTCCCTCAGACAGAAACTATAAATACCCCAAGACCAGACGAATTTCAAAAGCTTTGGTCAGACATATATCAGAACCGAAGGACAGAACCCTAGGACGAATTTAGTCAAGGAGGCAGCACAAGACACAGCAAACGAAGATACAAGAGCTGTAAGAAGGTGCTGCATGTGTTTAATTCATTAAGTAGTTTTGTTTTATTGTGTTAGCAAACTTTAATTCATCAGGATTGGTGGCTTGTGTAATGTGACAACGAAAGATTGCACTCCCTTTAATACTTGCTTTCCCATCAATTAAAGTTTATATGTTGATGTCTTTGGTTACTACTTATTAGTGCATTGATAACCTCTGTGTTTATTAGTGGCTTGCGGGCATTTGACTGCGGAAAATAATGTGGCTCCCACGGTTATTACTAAATTGATCACTTAGGAATAACTTTTAGACATAAGTAATCATTAAGGGTTTACTCGCCGATAAGATTAGGACCAACGAGAAAGGGTTAACTACATACACTTCATATAAAGCTATCAATAAAACAAGTGACAATCTACTTAATTATAAGGACAGCCCTCTTATTGTCTCGAGTACTTATCTGTGTACGTGTGTGCTACTTGCTGATTCGTGCCTATTGGTTTATTTTATTATTTAATTGCAAACAAATCGTGCCAGTCTCTCAGGCTGAAACCCCCTTGCGTTAGGATATTAAAATACTGATTAGAATAACGAGATAATACGTTCCACTCTTAGTGATCGACACTCTACTTACCATTATATTCATACTGACCGGGTACACTGCTCGTTAAGTGTGTGTGTTATTGATAAGTCGGCTAAATATAAATTTAAAACTTGAGTAGGCATTAAAACTGCCAAAACTTTACTCCAACGCACGCCCATCAATAACCCATTTAAAAGCCCTCTTTGATAGTTTATCTTAGGTGCTTACGCCTAGTGGAGGAGGTTTTTGATCCTTTCCCAAGCCTATGGTAATCTATTTGCTATGACAGGTAGTGAGAGATATTATCCGTTTTCATTTATGAGATTTATTTTGATGACACTTGAGAGATGTGAGTATCTAAACACTACTTGTGAGGTGCTAGTTTGTAATCTCCGTGCTTATTATGATTAAAGTGGAACGAATATTTGTTGTAATTACTTTTATGTTCGCATTAAATGACCCCTAACTTGTATTTTGATTAGAATGAAAGCGCATTTCCTTGAGGACAAGCAAATCTCAAGTGTAAGGGTATTTGATGAAGCGAAAAGTGTACCGCTTTTAAGGGGTCATTTAAGCCCTAAATCGTATTTATTTGATCAAATATTGCCCTAAATCGTTCCTTTTGTCATTTTAGGTACTTTGGAGAAGAAATCTGGAAAAGGAAGCATTTTGGACGTTTTTGGAGCATAAAAGTGAAGAAAACGGCAAAGTCTCAAAAATCGGTTGAAAGTTACCTTTGACGGCGTCATATTTAACCCTGGACGGCGTCATGGCTTGGCAAAAGTGGTGGATGTGAAATTTACTCATGATAAGCCAGAGAAATTGCATGGAAATTCTGATGGCGTCACGCTTTAATCTGATCAAGGTCGTCACGTTATAATTTAAAGAGGGACGGCGTCACGTTCATAGTCTGACGGCGTCAAGCCTTGATAAGCCAGAACGGATTTTGGAGAGCTAAAGAGGGACGGCGTCAAGAAGGTCATCCGAGAACCCTAAAAGCGGCGAGGTGACGGCGTCACACTCCATAACGTGACGCCGTCAGATCTAAAAATCTATATATAGTTTTGCAATTCTTTGTCATTAGTGTGGAACTTATTGGGGAACTTTGTGTGTGAAAACCCTAGGACGAATTTGGCAGCTCTTTCAAGGCTTTTTGCCTTGAGATCTTCCATGTTACATTGAAGATAAGTTATCAATTAATCATTCAATATGTCTATGTGTTGTTTGATTCTATCTTATTCTTGTCTTTTGTTTAACATGTTAGGCTAGATTTATCTTGTGTTTGCTTAGATCTAATGAAACCTAGCTATTGATTATTGGTTATTAGTGTGTTGTTAGTTGTATTGGATGATTGTTCATCTATGTTAGGCTTAAGAAAACTGGCTAACTTCCTATTCGGTAACTTGCTTGAACGTCTTAAGAAACATGAACCAATGCGTACTAAAGGTTTTTATGGTTGTATTTAATGCACAAGCGAATTCTAGTGATCCCATGTTAGGAGCTTCCTAGCCGGCTCGACATAGGAGTGAAGTAGGAGCTTGTAGAGTTGGGGAAGTACGTACGCCACCCCACGAATGGTATTAAGGAATACACCCGTCATCCACGCAACTAATACACACTAATCAACCGGTAAAAGATAGTTAGGGAGTAAGGAAATCTAAGTAAACACATTTCCCTCCACATAAGTTTTCACCAACATTTTCATTTTCTGTTATTTTATTTTATTTGCATTCGTAGTAATTTGGGTTAGTTGACTAGCAACTAATTCCGCCCACTCTTTCAAACCCGAGATTTTACTTGCTTTCAAAAAAATATAAAAACATAAAAAGAATCTTCTCTCACCCTTAGACCTATTAGAATAGTTTTTCATACCTAACGAACACTATTCCCTGTGGAGAACGATCAATCCCCCGTACTTACCACTACACTATACTACATCGGTCAGGTACACTGCCTAGTGGGGTTGTAAGCCTCTTGAGATCCCTCGAGAGGTAAAACCTGTTGTAAGGTTGCAAAACCACGCATCATGGTGTCATTAATGTTGAACAACCAGTGTAGAAATATCATGTGTTTCTATGAGATCTTTTAGATGTAGCTCGTGGCTCTAGACTTGATAAGTGCAATTTTTGTAGTCCGAGACTGGAGCTGTGTCTCCTGTTTCAATATCAACACAACTCGTAATGAGAGGTCGATAGATTATGCAGGGTTCCCCGGGAGAATGAAACAAGTCCTTTTGAGAAAACTTTAGTGGCTTAAAAGGTTAAGTGTAGTGCGTCACTGGGTCCATGACGTCTTTGTCTTCAATACCGGTGTCACCTAAGTAACAACCAGTAGCATATGAACTGAACCCAGTTTCTGTCCTAAGGTTGACCTTTTGGAGGGCTATTTCTTTTCACCCTTTTTCATAACTTTTCTTTTTAATTCTTCAACCTATTCTTTCTCCTTTCAGTCTTTACTCCTTTTTTCAATCATACCTAAGGACTTCTAGTACTAAACTATTGGTGTCATCCTTGGGTAGATCCCTCCGGCTCTGGCGGATCATAGGACGTATTTCCTAACCTTAGTCACCTTATAACTCCATGACTATCCTATGTTGCCATAAAACCATTCATTTGAAAATCTCTCAAAGTGTTTATGATTATGAAACATATTTTGTTAACACTTTGAGAGTTTTGATTCTTTTTAGAAGTACTCCCCTTTCCCATGTACTAATATAATTTTAATATAAATTTGCACATGTTGGGTAGAGTTCGCACTTTTGAATTGATCCACTTTCAGTGAACAAGACCGATTCGAGACACACTTACATCACTAGTTAAACTAGCTTGAAATTATTATCCGGCCTGGTCATGTTCAAGGAAAGTTTCACGAAATGGTACACTCTACTCAGACAAGTCCTATTCGGGACACGCTTACATCATTGGTCAGACCAGCTTGAAATTATTACCCATCCATGACAAGTCCTTTCGATTACTAACATTTGAGTTTCTTCATTTCATGGGTTAAATCTGAGTCAAGCTCATACGAGATTCCACATTTTTGTTACAATATTTTTATCACTTTTGTTTTTCTCCCACTCAAGAATAGCATATTGATGTTGTTTTTGAAAAACATAGATTAAAATATGCTTTCTGAGGTTTACGGGAATAATTCAACCAGAACTTTTTGTTTTGAACAAAGATTGTTTCAAATACCCCCCCCCCCCTCAATAAGTGAAATAACGTTTAGAGGTTTTGATTATGAGAGGGAATACTTGTTCTTTTCAGCAGAATTATGAAAAACTCAAAATTTGATTAATTCTACTCAAAAGTAAGATGCTTTCGCTCCTTATATGAGGATTAAGGCACTAAAGCGTACCTCAGGGTCCTTTCTTTACAAAGATCGGGTTGTGCACCGTTATATGTGCACAAGCCAATGTTTTAATACAAAATTTATTTTCTTTTAACAAAATACAACCCCTCAAATAATGAAGTTTCTTCGAGAGATAGTCTTGTTGAGCATAATTTTGAATCGTATTAAAAAAAATACTTTTTGAAAATTCGTGAGATGATTCTGCTCAAGGTTTTAGAAAACACAATCAAGTATTATACAACAAAGAATGCTTGAATATCAGATTAGACAACAACCTCGGGAACCCATTTAAGAACGGCGCCAACGGGTTTACCAAAATTTGAAATCCATTTGTAGGTTGTGTCAATCCAATCAAAAGATGTTGAATTCCAACGAGGACTGAAAACCTTTGTTTCATTTTGAAATGACACTCGTGGAATGAATGGAAATTTAAAACTCTTTTTCTGTTGAAAGTTGTTTTAGAAACCCGGTGTCTCTCTTTGAGTTTTAAAATCTGAAGAAGAAGATTTCCATCTAGTATTTGGGATTTTCAAAGCATAGTCATTTTTATATTACAGCCAAAAGCATTCAAGATTTTGAAAATTTGAAGGTTTTGAAAAACTTTGCTTTAGTCTCCACACTTGCTTTACTAGTTTAAAACAAGAGTGTGGAGTTTGAAAAACTTGTTTCTCATCATTTGATTCCTTTTTCAAGTTTGTCTGTCTGACACATTTAGCCCTTTGACCTCTCTCATTTGAGCCGTAACACCTCAAACACCGCACGATAATATCTAGTTATTTTATACTTTGAAAAACACTCACAAGAGATTGGTGCAACAGAGATCATGAGCATCACAATTTATCAACGATTTGAAAATTTTACAACTACATGAATGAAATAGTTTTGTAACAGTTGACCATTTTTCACTCCCTCAAAATATGTTCCATAAGAAACATTTTGACAATTGTTGAAATTTTGACGAAACATATTTTGACTTTAAATGGGATGACATGTATTTGCACATAGAAAATGCATCAGGCACAAACAAGCATACAAATGAATCAAAAACTCATTCTAAATCTTCCAAAGTGCTCAGAATTCTCAAATTCACACACAAGATCACAGATTAATTCATTCTTTCACTCGAAATTTTCCAATTATTATCATTGTTTGGGGTTATGATTTGAAACTTTGCACGCATGTTAGCATCATAATGCATGAATATTGTACAAACAAACGTCCTAACAGTAGCAACAAAGACATCAACATCTTAATCCCTAAATTACTTGATTTCAAACCTATGTTGTTTCTAATCATGCAAACACACCAATCGAGCATTCTTTAGTTTTCTCTAAAGCTATATGAACTGATTAATTAGACAAAAACACATAAAAAAGAAATGCCCCAGTCGATAATTACATAAGCCCTAGTTTCTGATTATGCCTTTTTGACCATTGAAATCATCTGAAACTTTTAGGGAACGATTAGACAACAACCATGAAGAAATTATAAACTTACAATCGTGAAAAAGATCGAGGATCAACCAATCGTTAGTCTGAATCGTTGAGGTTTTCGTTTATGTGTGATACTTTTGAGAACATTTGTGGAAACATTTATTAGTGTCACCAAGTGTAGAGTAAAGTTTGACTGTTTGACACTTGAAGTCCCTAAGCCCGTTTTATTTCCCATGCAAGGTCCTTTTACCTAAGTTTAAGACTATTGTGTACTTTACTCATTAAAGGTTAATTACTTTACCATTTGAAGTCTAAACATGGTTAAGTTGGGATCATTGCGGAAAAAATTCTTTTCTCCCCCTCGAACTTGCATTTATTTAGTGAAACTTTTTTTTTTTGTTTTGCACATATTAATTCGAGAGATCATAGAACTTTTGAAAATGAGTTTTTAATCCGAATGATGAAGAAACTATTTTTCTTGAAGACTTATGATAAGGTGTACAAACTTCATGATGTTGTGAAAATTTTCTCCCCCTCAAAACATGTTCCATTTTGACAATGTAAAGTAAAATTTGTTTTAATGGAGGAACATAGTTTTGAAGATAAGAAGTTTGTACATGGAGAAAGAAGATTCTTTTTGTAGTTTTTTGAAAGTTTTATATTTTTGTATTTTGTTTTTGATAAAATATTTACAAAATGTTTTGGTGTTTGACTTTCTTAGTTGTTTTTAAGAAAGTTTTTCAAATCATCTGGAGTCAAACACCGCATGCCAATTTGGTGAACTAATTCCACAAATCTTGCATGGGGCAAGGCTTTGGTGAATAAGTCCGCTAATTAGTATTCAGTACCCACAAAGTATAGTTCAATTGTACCCTTTTCAATATGCTCTTTGATGAAATGATATCGGAGTGTGATATGTTTTGACTTCGAATGTTGAAACGTGTTGCATGAGATGGAAATGGCACTCTTGAAGTCGTAGTACATGGGAATTTTATTGTAAATGTAGTTGTAGTCCATCAGCTATGATCGCATCCAAATGACTTGAGCGCAGCATGCTGACATGGCAACATATTCCGATTCTATTGATGACAATGATGTGCAATCCTTCTTCTTTGACTGCTAAGATACAAGTTTGTCTCCTAGAAACTGCACTCCACCAGATGTACTTTTGCATGTGTCAAAACATCCTGCATGATCAGCATCTGAAAAAGCTATTAGCTCAAAACCAGAATCCTTCGGACACCAGATCCCCAAATGGATGGTTCCCTTTTTGTATCGAAGTATTCTTTCAACCTCAGAGAGGTGTCTTTCAGTTGGGCGAGACTGATAACGGGAGCATAGATATACAGAAAAAAAATATATCTGGTCTGCTGGCTGTGAGATACATGAGTGACCTAATTATACTTCGGTATTTTGTACGGTCAATAGGTGCACCATGTAAATCAGCATCTAGCTTTGGGGATGATGCAGACATAGGTATGTTATAAGTATCATAACTTGTCATGCCATGTTTCTTTAAAATTTCAAGAGCATACATGGATTGACTTAGAAAAATTCTACGGGGTGATTGATGAACTTGGAGTCCTAAGAAGAACGTAAGTTCACCCATCATGGACATTTCAAAATTTTGTTTCATTATTCTTGCAAAAGCATTGGAATATTTTTTGTTTGTTGATGCAAAAATAATGTCATCGACATAAATTTGAACAATTAAAATGTCTGCCCCGTGTTTTTGAATAAACAAAGTTGGAACCACTGAACTTTTAGTAAAATGATTGCCAAGCAAGAAAGCAGTTAGTTTATCGTACCATGCCCTTGGGGCTTCTTTAAGTCCGTAAAGGGCCTTCTTGAGTCTGTACACATGATTGGGATGACCTGGATCGACGAATCCCTCTGGTTGACTAACATAAACTTCCTCACGTAATTGACCGTTCAAAAATGTCATTTTCAAATCCATTTGATAAACAACCATATTCTTGTGTGTAGCGTATGCCAGAAAAATACGGACAGCCTCAAGCCTAGCCACTAGAGCAAAGAACTCTTCAAAATCAATTCCTTCTTGCTGAGTGAATCCTTTAGCTACCAGACGTGATTTGTTACTAATCACTGTGCCTTCTTAATCTAACTTGTTTTTCCAAATTCACTTCAGCCCGATGAAAAAGATCCCATACTAATTCCCACACTGTTAGGCGTTTGAATTGGTCGAGTTCTTATTGCATTGACTCAATCCAGTTGTCATATGTCAGTGCTTCTTTAATGTTTTTGGTTTCATCTTGACAAACTGTGAGTGCGTAGACGTAGTTTTCAGCGTCGATGTGAAGTTTTCGTCTTGTCATAACTGGAGCTGAGGGATTGCCAATAATGTTTACTAAGAGGTGATCTTTAGTCCAATGATGTGTTGAAGGGTGGTGTTGATAGAACGTATGAAGATTAGACGGGTCCAAATTGTGTGTGGACAACTCTGCAATATCAGGAACGGTTGGAGTCGGTGCAAATGGATTAAAGAACACATTTGGGTCATAAACTACAGGTTCGGATACTGGTTGTTTTTGTAGATCTTCAACTGAATTTTCATTGTTGGAAGTGGTTTGTTCTGCTGTTTCAATTGGAGGTGAATCTATTGCAACGGTTGTTGTTGTAGGAGCTGGTGTATCAGGTATTGGAATATTATCAGGTTGTGCAGCGGAAATAGGTGATACATCTGGTGCACGACATGCAAATGAATCATCAAACATTGGAGCAAACAAGGTTTCCAATTCTTTACGGTTAACTGAAAGAGGTGCAGCTGATTGATCTGGAAAGTTTAGACGGTTGGTTGCGGGTCCTAAGCTGTTATGCCCAGAAGCCATTTTTGTAAGCTCGTCGAAATTCGCATGAATAGTCTCCTGAATTTCTCTAGTACGACGATTCCAGATTCGAAAGCCTTTGGAGTTTTCACAATATCCAATGAAGATACCAATGTCGACCTTTACTTTGAGCTTTCCAAAATCATCACGATCATTATTTGGTAGCACAGAGCACCAAATACATGAAAGTGTTTTATATTCGGTTTGCGGTTGTGAACAATCTCATAAGGGGTTTTGTGATGGCGTTTGGTGATCATACAACGGTTTTGGGTATAACATGCAATTGATATAGCTTCTGCCCATAAGTAATCTGGTAATTGAGCATTGATTAGCATCGTTCTTGCAGCTTCCACTAACGTCCTGTTGCATCTTTCGACAACCCCATTCTATTCTGGACTTCTTGCAATGGATGTTTGATGTTCAATTCCCACTTTCTCAAAGTAAGATCGAAGAGTCTGATTCTTGAATTCAGTTCCATTGTCTGTTTTAACTTCTCTGACCGAATTACGAAGCTGAACTTGAATTTTTGTGAGAAAGGTGATGATCATTAAAGGTGCTTGATCTTTGCTACGGAGAAAATAAACCCAAATCCATATGGAGTAGTCATCAACAATTACTAGAATGTAGAGTTTACCGTTGATCGTTTGAACACACATAGGGCTACACAAATCCATATGAAGTAGTTGAAGAACATGATCCATACTGTGTTATGTTTTTGAAGGGAAATGTGCACGGGTACTTTTTCCTTGTTCACAAGCTGGACATAAGTGATCTTTTGAATATCGAAACTTAGAAGACCATCGACTAGTTTGTGACGTGCAAGTTCAGTCATGGTTTTGAAGTTCAGATGAGAAAGTCGTTTATGCCATAACCATGATTTAGTCGAATGTGCTTTGGAAAGCATACATATAAGAGAATAAGAAATCATATTAGACATTGAGATAGTGTATAGACTAGTTCCACGAGTGCCCGACATTAGATCATTTCCTTGTAAGTCACGAAGGAAACAAGTTTTCTCCCAAAATGCTACTTCCAAATCCCCATCACAAAATTGACCGATGGAGAAAAGGTTGTGACCAAGGCCTTCGACATAATATACACGACTAATTTTGATGTTGCCATTGACGTAATCTCTGTAGCCCATGATAGCAGTGAAATGTTCATTCCCGAATCTGGCAGTGCCGATGAACTTTGACACAAAGTTTACTAACAATTTGAGGTTGCTTGTCATGTGTCGGGTACAGCCACTATCAAAAATCCATAGAACAATTTGTACCACCTGCATCACACGAAGATGACGAAGATGGATTGATGGTAAGGGTAGAACCCAAAGAATTTGTGGGTTCCGTTGGGTTAGTAACACAGTTATTAATAACTTTAGGTAGCCATGTAAAACTAGGTTTTCTTTGTAACCAACATTGCCATGTCCAACTAGTTCGTGCTTTCTTCTTAGTGAATTCGATAGGTGATGGCACTGTCTTAGGAGGTGTATTCGCAACTATGGGATTGTCAAAGGCATTTGGAGAAACTACACTTGGCGGTTTTCCTAGTACAAACATAAAAGCAATAGTGGGCCTTGAGGGAATGGGAGATGTACGTTTCTTGTTACGAGTTAAAAGGGAGTTAGCTACACATTTTGTATGATCACCAGATAACATACTATTACGACGAAACACACAAGATGCATTAACATTCAAAACATTCAAAGGTTCATCATTCGTTACACTAACAGTATGATTACAATTTGCCAAATTAGAATCTAAATCAGATGCAACATGAGTTTTATTCAAATTCCTAAGTTGATCTTCCACTTCTGGGGCTTCTAGTTTTCCACTTTTACGTTGCAATATCCTATTCTCCCATTTGTTGCTCTTACGTTTTGATCTGCTAACGCTAGTAATGGGGACTATTCCTATAGAAGTGAAAGGATTCATATTAGTAGTTGGGGTGGATGTTTGCCAAGATGTTGTGTCAATTTTGCACATTCCAGGTGCAATCACATTTGTACTAACAAACTTTCCTTTTTCTAGTAATTGAATTTCCCTTTTAAGATCAATGATGATGTGATCCTTTTGTATAATTTTTTATTCGAGTTCTTTATTTAAGTGAACTGTGTCGTTACGATTTTGAATACATTCATCGATTTCCTTCAAAAGCTAAGATCGAGTCGTTTTCAATGAGTCATAAATGGTTTTGTACTCAGTTTTTAAATGCTCGATTTCCTTTTCTTATTTGAAAATTTGACATTGTAAAACAACATTTTCATCATCTAGATTCTCAACTTTGGATGTGTGTCTGTTTTGAAAGGACAACTTTTCATTTTGACTTTGCAATTTTAATTCAAAATCAAGACTCGGAGTTTGAAACCATTGAAGCTTCTGATTAAGTTGAAAATTTTCTATTGAAAGTTTACTTTGCACATCATCATTGTGTTTAATGATTATCTCATTTTCTCTTTTTAAAGTCACAATTTTGTGTCTCAACGTTTGATTGTCAACAGTGTGATCATCAACAAGCATAGAATTGCAAGACTCATAAATAGAATTCATAATCATAGAGATAATATCAGAACTTAGAACATTTTCCAAGAGTCGATCAGCTTCATTTTGTAAAACTTTGTTTTGACATTTTTGTTTTGAGATCGAGTTTTCTGATGCATTGAAAATGTTCATCATTGATGTTAATTCTTTATGAAGTTCCTGTTCCTAGTGTGTAGCACAAAGACGAAAATGTTGAACATGTGCTAAGGATTGGGTTTGAAAAAATTATCTCTTTTCTTTTACGTAAGCAGATTGAAAAGTGGAAATTTTTATCTCTGAGTTACGTTCAATTGCATGTTCTAAAAATTTGATGTCTTCCATAAACGTATCAAAATACCTAAGTACAATAAAACGTTTAGGTAATGGTGCAATTTCACCAAAGGTTGGTAAAGGGCTATTTATTTGTGCCACAGATTTAACAGGACCAACATCATAAGAAGATTCATGAATTTGCATGACAAACCATGGTGGTTCTGTTTTATCTCTTTGAGAAACGAAGTTGTCAAAAATATGACGCTCGTTTGAATAATCAAAAGGTATAGCATATGGTTTAAAGCTCATTTTTTATCGACTCTCTTCTTCCTGTTCATGTTCTTCCTCACAATCATGTACAACAACACGCATAATTGATTCCTCAAATAATTGGTCTGCACTATACAACTTTGGATTTTCTTTGAGTGCTGTGTGTAGAAAACGTGGTTTATTATCACCTAGAGCGAAACCATGACCTTTGGGACTAGGTTTCAAAGTGAACTTTTGTATTGTTGTGATAGACTCACCAATTTTGAAAACAACGTTTTGAAACTCTTTTAATTTGCATTCCAGTTTGACAATTTCATCAAGGTAAGAATCAATTTGTTTCCTTGACTTTTGTTTGTGTTCAGCAAAACTAGCTTGACAAGTGGACATCTCAGTTGTTGTTTTCAAAAGTTTTGAATTGAGATGTTCAACTTGTTGTTTGAGCTCACTTTTTTCTTGTTCCTATTTAGAAACCAATTACTATTAGAAACAATTAATTCTCATATTTGATGTAGTAAGTCTTGTTCTTTGACATAAGCTTTTTCAAATGCAACTTCAAAACTTTGTTCTCGTTTTTCTTTTGTTTCAAAATTTGTGAGTTGTATTTTTCAGCACTCAAGATCCGCAGTTAATGATGCAACTTTTGCTTTTAATGTTCTGTTGATTTCATTGCATTTTTCAATCTGAGATTTTTTTGTGAGTTCAATTGGAATTGGGTGGTCAATAGTAAGGTCATGAGTTCTGGATATGGACCAAGCGAAGGTTCATTTTGTTCAATTTGATCATTTTTATCGTCATCAATTGGATAATCAAATGTAACAACTAGGTCAATTTGATCATCATCAAATGTAACAACTGTGTTCATTTGTTTATCTTCTTGAGGAGTTAATAATGAATCATATTGAACAACTTGCTCCTCGTCTGATGCAGATCCAGATGGTGATGCAATTTCATGTATCAGCCATGTGTTTGAGTCAGGTACCTGAGACAGACCATCAGCTTCATACACTGGGCCTGTGTCACTCATGTGAAGTTCATGTATATTTGCCATTAGCATCACAGCTGCATTTGCTTCCAAATCTTCCATGTCATCATCTGAATATGCATTTGCCATGAAGCTGTTTTCCTTGTCTGTGAGAGTGCCCCCTGATTCATCCTTTAGAGCTAGAAGTAATGCCTGCTTATGAAATTCACTTCCTCTAACCCTAGGTTTAGGACATGCATTAGCCAGATGACCTTTCCCATTGCAGTTATAGCACTTGACCATAGTATTCCCAGTCTCTATATTCCCAGTTTCAACAATTTCAACCCTTCTCTGAGGAGCACCTGCATTGTTCCTATTTCCACCAGTTCCATTAAACCATTGTCCATTTCCTGAATTTCCCATATAACCTCCTGATCCCGTTCTTCCATAGTTATGATTATGTATTGCAACTCGTCCATCTTGTACAACAGCATGATTCCTTGTGTTAGATGAAGTGCGGAGACAATTGTTGGATTTGTTTGAAAATTTGTAGAAGGCACGAGCAATGAGTGCAAATCCTTCATTCAAAGAGTTAAATGCATCGTCTTCGTCATTTGTTGGGAATTAAATGTTCTGGGGATTAGTACTAATAAGGAAAATACACTAATAGTACTAACTGCTGGTGTATAATTGAAGACTGCTCAAGATATAACTAACAGTACTAACTACTAGGTTAGTACTGCTAGTTCAACTAAAGGTACTGCTTAATGGATAAAAGTCTCATACGACTTTGTAGAGGATAAGTATTGAAAAGATCTTTTGTGTCTAATAATTCAAATATATATGGTAGATACTTATCTTGTAAAGATCTCCTTTGGACTAACAAAAGGAGATCTTAGGGTAGATATTATTATCAGTCGAAGTGAGATACTGACACACACAAGTAGCAAGTGACACAAGTGGGAAAAACATCAATCATAGTTTTGTAATAGAGATTCAAGGTTTTGTAACCCTAGTGATAGTAAAGATCACTCTTATTATTCTCAATATTATGGAATCGCTTGGTGTTAACATTAAGTGTTCATTATTCCAATACAAAGAATTATTGTTCCAATACACAAGCCAATATTCTTCTAAGTGTGGTTAAGTACATTCCGCATACTTAATCATATTCACTCAAAGTATCATATACACATTAAAAATGAGTAACATCCTAAGAGTTTATTCAAATCAATCCTCTCAAGTGGTATCAGAGCACAGTTTGATACTACTAATTTAGAAGGATGTTGGATTTAGTAATGGAAATGTAATGCTTTGTATTGGAATAATGAACACTCAATGTTAACACCAAATGATTCATTAATATTGATAATAATACGAGTGATCTTCACTATCACTAGGGTTACAAAACCTTGAATCTCTATTACAAAACTATGATTGATGTATTTCCCACTTGTGTCACTTGCTAGTTATGTGTGTCAGTATCTCACTTCTTCTGATAATAATATCTACCCTGTAGGATCGTGTGCTTCTAGCTTGATTGAGCTTGGTTAAACCGTTTATGTAAACACAAACAGCTTAGGAGAATCTCTAGGTGTAAGACTTGTGTCTATGCTGAAACTAAACACAAGAATATAAAGAAGAAAGTAACTAACAAGGTTTTGATCCTCTATGGATCAATTTATGAACTAATGAAATTGTTTTTCTATTGATTGAATCGATCTTTTACAAAACTCATAGACGGATATTTTTATACTAATAAGAAACCCTAACCCTAACCCGTCATACAAGAAAACGCGTGAAGAGATATACATCAATCTCTTCTAAAAATAAATCTAACAAACATTCTAAACTTACGGGATAACTAACAATAATACCCGCAGCAATAAACACTATCAGCAGAAACAAAACTATAATACCCGCAGCAATAAACACTATCAGCAGAAACAAAACTATACTACCAGTAGCAATAAACTTCAGCAGGAAACAATACTATCAGCAGGAACCAGTGAACACTACGAGAAGCAATGAGAAATCTACTATTTCCCATAAGTCCTAACAATCCTCCCCTAATCTTGAAGTTAACTAGGTTAACTTGCAAGATTCCCACTTGATAGAACTTTAACTTCTCAGGCTTGAGGATTGCATTTGAGCAGCAGCAATAGTAAGTAACCAGCAGCAACATCTATAACTTCCAGCAGCAACCTCTATAGGTCAGCAACAATAGGAAATCATCTTCAAAATAGTAAACTGGTCACCATGTCATTCACTTGAGGTTGACTGCTACTATGAAAATATGTACATCAAATCACTTAAGTTTCATACTATTCTCATCACATCCAGGTGTGTTAACGCCTGTGAGAGGTGAATCATTGAAAATTAATGGAGTTGATGTCTCTTTACCAATCGCCATCACTACTGGAGTAGCCAATGTTTTGGTGTGTTAGACCATGGTACATTGATAACCATCTGATTTTTTTGTAAATCAGCAACTTTAAACGGATTTGACTTGTCTTTACATGTAGCTGTTTGCTCAGGACTAGCCAATTCTTAGGTTGAAGATAACCTTTGGTGAATTGAGTACCAAGTATTGTATTCTACTGCCTTTACCACAAGCGATACACTTGTGGGCTAGTCAATTCTTTGGAAACCCCAAAGGAGTAAAATCCATGGCGAATTGAAAACGATTCAACTCTTAGTAATGAAACAGCGGTGAGTTGAGAACCCTATAGCTTTGAGCAAGCTATTACAGCTATCAACAGATTTGAGTATCACACCAGAGCCGTACCCTCATGGTAAGCCAACTCTTTCTTGTCTGCGAGACATGGTGAGTTGAGTACCATTTGATGTGTAGGTGTAAACACCAACACTGTACCTGCAAGGTGTTGCTCAAAACCATACAAGTTAGCACACATAAATTTACATAATTTCTTTTTTAACTACAGAGAAAACAAAGAAAAAGAAAATAACAAATTATATAACATAAAGCCTCCCCTTAGGCTTTGTCCTCCCCTCAAGCTCAGTACCTAAGGATTTACCATCCCAATATGGACCACCAAATGGTTAAACCTTGGTCCATCAAAAGCCTTGGTTAGCAGATCAGCCACATTGTCATCAGTATGAATCTTAATCACCTGAATAAGATGCTTCTCATAAGCATCTCTTATGAAATGGTGTCTAATCTCAATATGCTTTTTCCTTTGATGATAGACAGGATTTTTAACAATGCACATAGTGCTTTGGTCATCAATAAAGATCTTAGTGTTCATGAAATTGAACCCATAATCTAACAACTGAATTTGCATCCAAAGAACCTGTCCACAGCAGCTAGCAGCAGCAACATACTCTGCCTCAGTAGAAGATGTAGCCACTATAGTCTGCTTCTTGCACTGCCAAGAAACCAACCTTCTACCCAGAAACTGACAACCCCTAGTAGTTGACTTTCTATCAAAGTTAGCACCAGCATAATCACTGTCACTATAAGCTTCCAACCCAAAAGGAGAATCTTTTGGGTACCAAAGTCCCAACTTAGGCTGTCCTTTCAAATACTTGAAGATTCTCTTGACTGCATTTAAGTTAGAAGTCAAGGGTGTAACCTGATGTCTAGAACATGAACTGACAGCAAACATAATATCAGGTCTAGAAGCTGTCAAATACATGAGTGACCCAATCATAGACTTGTATAGATGAACATTAACAGTAGCATCAGGTTCATTATTGGATTTAGGCTTTGGAGGTTCAAATGGGGTTGTTGCAGTTTTCACAGTTTCCATATCAAACTTCTTAAGTATGTCATAAACATACTCTCTTGGCAGATAAAGATCCTATCTGGTTTCTGCTTAACCTGAAGACCCAAGAAGAAAGTCATCTCACCCATAGCACTCATCTCAAATTAACTCTTCATCAATTCTTCAAACTCCCTACACCAGGCTTCAATAGTAGAACCAAAGATGATATCATCTACATAAACTTGTACAAGGATGATATCTTTGAAATTCATCCTGATGAAAAGTGTTTTGTATATTGCCCCTCTTCTATAACCATGTTTTAGCAAAAATGCAGATAACCTTGCATACCAAGCCCTCGGTGCTTGATGAAGACCATAAAGTGCCTTTACCACTTTGTAAACCAAATCAGGATTCTGAGGATCCATAAATCCCTTTGGTTGAGTAACATAAACCTCTTCTTCAATCCTTCCATACAAAAAGGCACTCTTCACATCCATCTGATACACTACAAACCCCATGAATGAGGCAAAAGCTAAGAACAGTCTGATGGCTTCAACTCTTGCCACTGGTGCAAACACTTGATCATAATCAATCCCCTCTTCTTGTCTATGTCCTTGAGCCACCAACCTAGCTTTATTCCGAACCACAATTCCCCTAGCATCCCTTTTATTCTTGAGAATCCATTTAGTTCCAATAGCATGCTTTCCTGCAGGCAAAGGTACCAACTTCCATACTTTCTGATTCTGGAACTGCTGCATTTCCTCTTGCATAGCCTCAACCCAATCAGAATTATCAAGAGCTTGGGCTATACTACTTGGTTCAATTTGGGATAAGAAACAAGCATAGAGGCAATGTAGGTAATCAGTATGATTGCTCCTTAACTGATCCTGGATATAACTGAGAAAAGCAGATTCTCCAAACTTGGGTTGATGTAACTTGCTTCTTATCTTAACAAGGGAATTAAGATCTCCAAGGATCAAGGACTGAGGATGAACTGTATTGATCCTCTTGGTAACAATGGGATTGACATCAATTGTGGATGCCTGATTAGTAATGGAGGGGTTGAAGTCATCATCATATGAGGAAGAAGTGAAAATGCCTGTTCTGGATTGATGATGAGGATCTTCCAGCTTATCTCTTGAAGAGAATGAATTTCCAAGGTCAGAAGGGATTGGAAATCTTTCAGGGGAGTTATCAAAACCCAGTGAGTCAATAGATGGAGTAGACACAGGAACACCAGGAGTGGAGACATTAGCAGAATCATTAGAAAGACCAGCTGGAATAGATGCACACCTAGCAGAATTGGTAGCAGTAGGAATAGGAATACCACCAGCAGAATTCAGTTGCCTTCTAACTTCAGCTTTAGCATTTCTCAGAATCTCCTCTTTCTCTTTAGAAAACCCAGAACCAAACATTTCAGCAGCTTGCTTGGCATTATACTCTTGTCTTTGAAGCCTAGCAAGATCTTCTGAAAAACTTGAATCACTTACAGCCATATCAGAAGTATCTTTGAGCTCTGAACCTGAAATGTTGTTAGAGGGGAAAGAAGGAACAACTATAGGTCATTCATCACTCTCTGCATCAGAATCATCATATAAGGTACATACATTGTTAGTTTGAGAAACATGTGTACCAACAGATTGATTTCCTTTGAATCTAGTATAACCTAAGGTATCTGTCAGATAATCTAGGTTAAAGAACCACTATGGACCTGCACCCTGCAAATTAGGTTTATCCTCAATATATCTTAAGTTGAGAGTCTCTTCTATCCTCTTAGTAGACAGATTATATACCCTATAGGCTTTACTATGAGCAGAATACCCAACAATAAACCCCTCATCATCCTTCCCATTAAACTTGCCTAGATGATCACTAGTGTTCAATATAGTGACATGACATCCAAAAGGTTTAAGATAGCTAATGTTTGGAACTTTCCCAGACAAAAGCTCATAAGGTGTTTTATTATGAGGATTAGTAATGGATACCCTATTTAGCACATAGCAAGCAGTGCAGACTGGTTCAGTCTAAAACATAGTGGGCATTTTAGAGTCAGCTAACATAGACCTAGCTACTTCTATAAGGGTTCTATTTTTCCTTTCTGCAACCCCATTTTGTTGTAGGGTTCTGGCATTACTATAGTCCCTTTTTATCCCCTTACTCCCACAGAGTTCAATTAGATTTGAATTCTTAAACTCTGTTCCATTATCACACCTTATTGACTTAACCTTTTTACTTAGCTGATTTTCTATTATGGTAATAAAGTCCCTAATAACTGGATAAGTTTCATCTTTAGTACCCAAAAAGAAATTCCAAGAAAACCTGCTAAAATCATCTGTAATTACCAGGCAGTAGTACTTGTGGTCAATACTTCTGATAGAAGTAGGACCAAAGAGATCCATATGAAGAAGCTGCAGAGGTTCAGTGATGGTGCTCACAGCTGTGATTGCCTTGTATGAAGCTTTGTGTTGCTTTCCTTTGTTGCATGCAACACAATTGTGTTCATTGGAGAAGGTTTTGAGAGGGAGCCCTTGGACAAAACCATTCTTAGCTAGCTTGTTAATGGTCTTCAAATTCACATGAGCCATTCTTCTGTGCCATTTATTAGATTCATCCACAGAAGCTTTTGCCACCAAACAAGCAAGTGAACCCTCAGGCTGAACATCACTTAGATTGAAACTGTAAAGGTTGTAAGTCCTTGGAACCTTGAGTTCAACCTGACTTTCATCAGGCAACTTGAAGTCTTTGGACAAAACAAAGCAATCAGTTTCAGTGAAGAGAACACTGTTCTTCTTGTCAAAAATTTGTGAGACAGAGAACAAATTAAAGTTTTGGAGTTCCTTTACATAAAGCACATCTTCAAAATCCAGCTTGGTTGTTTTGATAGTTCCCTTCCCAGTATTTGTGCCATCTCCTCCTCTAAATGTCACAGAACCTCCATTTAAGGGCACAAAGTCATGCAGTCTCTCTAAATTTCCTGTCATACTCCTGGAACATCCACTGTCAACAATGCCTACATCTTTACTTCTAAAAAGAAATCCTGATACGAAGAATACATTTACAACATTAGATACAAGGGAGACCCAAGCCATTGCTGACTTGAGCCTGCCTAGTGGATCAATTAAGTATTAAACCATGGAGATTGATGAGATCCACCATTGTTCTTGGACCCCATTCTCATATATTGGTTATTATTTCTCCAAGAACAACCTGCTGAGGACTTAACAGCAGTTTCCCATCTTGCCCCTCCCATGTGCATGGTGTCAACATAAGCAGGCCTCATATCATTTTGAAAGTAAGTGCTAGTAGGTCTGTAGAAAGGCCCAGCATTATTTCTTCTCCAATCAGCAGAATTATAGTTTCCAGCTGGAATATACTGACCAGTAAAGTTTGCCTTACCAGCAGCAATATGCTTACCAGCAGGAATGGACTTGCCAGCAGCAATAGGCTTACCAGCAGGAACTGGCTTACCAGCAGCAACAGAAGCTCTACAAGAGTTTATTCTTGCTGATTGTGGAATATATGGGGGAATATTATTGACATTGCTCCACACAGACCTATTTTGACAACCATATATACTCATCTTTTTCTCATAAAAGTCACAATCTTTAATAAGATGATCATAACTACGACACACAAAGCAAGATTTCTTTCTAGGGGACTTTTTCTTAACATTATCTTTCTTATTGCAACCAGAAGTATTCAAACCAACACATGAAACAAAATTATCCTTAACAAAATTAAAACCACAACCATAACTGTTTGACACAAAACCAAAACTAGAAACATTATTGTTTTTAACATTATCAAAAGAAACATCTTCAGCTGCAGCTCTTTGAGATTCATCAGTAGCCACTTTTGAAGACAGATCTTCTGATTTTATTGAAGCTGACTTCTCACTTGATCCACATGTGGCATAGTCATCAGTCTTGATTTCTTCAGATTTGTCACTGTCAGAACAAGAGACAAATTCATTAGAGTCACAATCAAGATCAGGCAAGTTCTTTGCCTTTTTGCCATAAGTCATTTGTGAATCATCAAAGTCAACATAGGGGTCTGTAGGTTTAAATGTTCCAGTTATGGGTGGAGGAACTGCATTCATTCCTCCCTCCTTTACCTACTTTACAGGTTTTCTATAATCTACAGGTTCAGGGTCAAAAACACTATACTCATTAGGGTCATAAACTTGATTTGGCCCTATCAGGTCACCATACCCTAAACCTCTTTTAGTTTTTATGGACATAGAACTATCGATTAACTTGTTTAGGTTTTTAGATGAATCTTTCCATTTATCAAACCTAGCCAAGCTATTGTCTAGTTTAGTCTGCAAATCCTGTTTTTCTAACACCACCTTAGCTTTTTTCTCTTTCGGAATGTTTGAACTCATTAGTGGTGTTTTGTAAATCTCTTTCCAAAACCCTTATTTTTTCTTCATATGCTAACTGTTGTTTTTGATACCAGACTTTTTGTTGTTCTAATGTGTTAACACCATTTTTATAAGCCTGGACTTGTATAAAGTAATCCTTATATTGACACTCTATATCATCAAATTCTTGTTTCAGTTTAGCATATCTAAGTTCACAATCGAATGGGCAGTTTTGTACCTGAGATGGATGACCCATCATTCCAAGTTGACCAGCCACTTGTTTCTTCGCACCATATCCAGCTATCATCCCATAGACCTTCTCTGTTCCTCTTGCAACAACTTTCTCATGATGTTCCCAGTCCACCATTAAATCCACAGATACCAAGGCCTTGGGGTCCTCTGATTCCAACTCTTGAATTTTAAAAGCAGAATACCTGGCTTTATCATCTACCTTCTTATCTGTACATTCCCTGGCAAAGTGACCGGGTTGAGAACATTTGTAGCAACTCACCTTCCTTCTGTCAAACCTTGCAGCCTCCTGTCCATCAAAGTTAATCCTCCTTCCTGCCTTCTTTTCAAACCTATTCACTTTCAATGACAGCATAGCCATCTGCTATTTTATGTCCATCTCTTCTAGATCCAATTGATCCACCTGATTAAAATCTTCATATGCAATTTGCTGCTGTGGTGTACTCTCAGCAACAAATGAATGAAACACTTCCTCTAGAAGATTATCAGATCTTGTTTGAGCTTTTGGTGTGGTAGGTGAGTAGGAAAGTGATGATGATGATGGTGTTGGACTGTCTCCATATGTCCCTTTGTTAGTATTGGAGGTACTAACAAATGCAGTATGGGTTGGAGTTTGAGATGAATAGGTGGAATACCCATTGATATCGATTTCAAGGGTTTACAGCTTGTTGTACAGATCATCAAAACTCATATAGTCCAGTCCACCTTTGGCCTTGAGTGTTATGGAAACCTGAGACCAGGATGGAGGCATGGCCCTTAGAAACTTGGTGTTGCAATCTTCATTGTCCTACTTAGCCTTCAACTGGTTGAGTTGACTCAGGATCTTGTGAAACCTATCGTACCCTTTGTGAATCCCTTCAGCCTCAAAGATCTTAAACTCCTGGAACTCTTGCTTGAGCATAGACTTTCTCATTTTTCTGGACTCATCATTCCCACCAAATCTAGCTTTTACAGCACGCCAAATCTCTCTAGCATCATCCAGGTGATGGAAATCACCCATATGATCCTCTGGAATAGCCTGAAGCAAAAGGGTTCTTGCCCTGGTTTCCCTTTGTACAGCAAGATGTCCATCTGCTATAACAGGTGGGAGTATATAGATGTTTCCATTATCATCCCTTCCAGTATTCTTCTTGCTGTTTCCCTTAAGAATCACATTCCACATGTTGTAATCACTGTTCGTGATCCAGTATTCCATTCTCATGGCCCAGACTTCATACTCATCTTTCTTTAGGTATGGGATTTTAGCGTTGTTGTTGGACACAGTGGTGACAATCTGTGTTTGGACTTGTGAGGATTCAGTTTTGGTTGTGTGGTTGTCCCCCTCATCATGATTGACTCCTTCTACCATTGTTAAAAGGGTTTAAAGAGGTTGATTTATAAGAGCTTTTCTTCTTTATCAGAGAACCTCACCAGGCTCTAATACCACTTGTAGGATCGTGTGCTTCTAGCTTGATTGAGCTTGGTTAAACTCTTTATGTAAACACAAATAGCTTAGGAGAATCTCTAGGTGTAAGACTTGTGTCTATGCGGAAATTAAACACAAGAATATAAAGAAGAAAGTAACTAACAAGGTTTTGATCCTCTATGGATCAGTTTATGAACTAACGAAATTGTTTTTCTATTGATTGAATCGATCTTTTACGAAACTCATAGACGGATGTTTTTATACTAACAAGAAACCCTAACCCTAACCCGTCATACAAGAAAACGTGTGAAGAGATATACATCAATCTCTTCTAAAAATAAATCTAACAAACATTCTAAACTTACGGGATAACTAACAATAATACCCGCAGCAATAAACACTATCAGCAGAAACAAAACTATACTACCAGCAGCAATGAACTTCAGCAGGAACCAATACTATCAGCAGGAACCAGTGAACACTACCAGCAGCAATGAGAAATCTACTATTTCCCATAAGTCCTAACATACCCTAAGATCTCTTTTTTATAGTCCAAAGGAGATCTTTACAAGATAAGTATCTACCGTATATATTTTACTTATTATACACAAAAGATCTTTTCAATGCTTATCCTCTACAAAGTCGTATGAGACTTTTATCCATTAAGCAGTACCTTTAGTTGAACTAGCAGTACTAACCTAGCAGTTAGTACTGTTAGTTATATCTTGAGCAGTCTTCAATTAGACACCAGCAGTTAGTACTGTTAGTGTATTTCCCTTAACAGTACTAATCCCCAGAACATTTAATTCCAAAAAATCCTCCCCTAAACTTGTGATTTACTCCAAATTAACAAGTTTCTTCTGAATTAAATGAGGATTGTGAGGATCTTCCAAACACTACATAGTCAGTCTCTTGATCTGAGCTTTCCTTTGTTCTGCAAGATAGAATATCTTTCTGACCAACTCATCTGCCATTTGTGAATCACTTTCAACCTGGAGTGTTGAACATACCAAAGCCAGTAAAACTGCTGCTCTGAGAAGATACTCCTTTTCTACCAACATATAAATTTCTAATCCATCTTTGGTAGAGATCCTGTGTACACCACAAGTATCAAATAATCTCCATCAGGTTCATATATCCTCTTCAATTGTACCCATAATTCCTTATCTTTGTCATCAGATGGATCTGAGGTTCTAAACCTTTCCTGCACCAAACTCCATAATTTGTTCAAGTCATCTCTGTCAAAAGATCTCAGCATATCTTCAAAGAATTTGTGCACCTCAGACTTTCCTCCTACCCTGATGATCTTCCACCCCTTCATTCTCCCATCTGAGAACACTTCCCAATCTATAATTAGATGCTTGGCTTGGAGTGGATTGATGTTGAGAGATTTCGGAACTACCACAATCATGCTATGTAACTGTTCATAAATCAATATTTCCTTTTCTTTCTCAGTTGACTCTTCCTCAACTAATTCATCCTGTTTTCCTTCTTTAATTTTTTGCTTCTTGGAATCCCCTGATTCCAATTGTTCTCTTATTCTCTTTTCTCCTCTGATTTCCCATGTATCACCTTTCAAATGCTTCTGAAGCCTTTTATGTGTCTCAATGTAGATATCTTTAATTTCTTCATAAGACCTGTACTTGAAGTATTTTTCTTGCCAATTGTCCTGACTCTTCAAATAAGCTTTCATATACTTCAGTTTCTCACTTCTTAATGGAGGTTTCATTTTATAAGATTTCTTCTTACTCATCTTCTTTCTCATTTCCTCCAAAAGATCACTAATTGCATCATTTTGTTCTTCTTAAGTGTACTCTACTCTTTCTTTAGCTTATAACTCTTCAGCCATTTTTTGATCTGCAAGAATTTGAGCAGCTTCCTCTTCTGCTTCTGTTTGAACCTTTCTTTCCATCAAATGTGCAACTAATCTTGCTTCTTCATTCAATCTCTCTTCCTCAGCAATTCTGTCTAACTCTTCCTCATGAAATTTCTGAGCCATTTCATGAGCCAATTGTTCATCAAGTGCTAACTGTGCTAACTCCTTCTTATACAACTTCCTTGATGGTTCTTGCTCAGTCATTATCCCTTTTCCCTTATTTGCCCTTGATTTTCTAGGTTTCCTTGAGTAAGCCAAACTAACAATACCTTGATAACCTTGAGCAATCAAGTCTTAAAGATTAGCAGTTCCTTCAACACTAGCAGTACCATGCTCTGTCCCAGCAGTACCTTCTACAAATCCACCAGTATCTTCATCAAAAGTAGCAGTATCATCATGAAACTGAACTTCTTGCCTCCCCTGAGTCTCATGCTCCTCCTCTAACTTCTTCACTTTCATAACCATCTTAGTGTAGACAACTGCAAAATTCTTCTTATGCCCTCTGAGTTCATCTTTATGGCTCTTGAGATCATCTTCCAATTTGGACACCTTTTCAGATAATTTTGTACATAAAGCCATCAATTCCTTAAGGTGCACTCTGCCCTCATCACTTCCAGGTGTGTTACCTCCTGGGAGAGGTGAATCATGGGGCAAAGACTCATAATCCATCCTAAGATGGGTTTCTGAGCCACCCTGAGTATCCATGTGGCTAGGGATTCCACCAGAAGTACTAGGTACTGCTGGTGTTGCCATGGTTGGGGTCTTATTGATGGTACTTCTGTCCTGCTTAGCTACTAAGCCAGAGATAGTAGAAGCAGCCCCTCCTATTCTGACATTGTTAGCCTCATCTGCATCATTTATTGGAGAAGGTACTCTATGCTGAGGAACATCAGAGTCCTGCCTGGAATCAGACCTATGTGTTGATGAAGATGGTTGTGATGATGAACTTTCAGATTGTGTGGGTGTGTGATGGGAGCCAACTGGGGTTGTTGCTCCTTCACCCTGATGTTGTAGCATTGTATCAAAAAGAGGTACTGCCTAACCACCATAACCCCTTGAAGCAGTTTTCAGATTGCTAAAAAGTTTTTGAGTAAGCTTGGGGGTTGGATAATTTGTTTTATGTTGAGGCAATCCATGTTTGCTCAAAATAGATTGAATAAACCTTGGATACATCAAAAATTTTGATTTATTATCAACATTCTTCACCATACCTTCAAAAATTAGTTTTGAAAAGTTAAAATTTCTGTCTGTAGCCAAACAAATTAGAGCAGTAGCAATATTACTACTGACCTGTTCCCATGCGGTTTTCTTGGGGCTAAGACAATGAAGAATGGTGTGAATGAAAAATCTCATTTGTGGGGCAAAACGACTGTTTTGAAAAGTCAAATTTTGAGTTTCAATATTGTACCCCATTCTGGACAAGTTTTCAAAAATTTATGTATGTGGCATAGCACTAATATCATCTTTATCACTCAGATGGAGATGCCTCCAGAGTGAGGATTCAGTAATAGTGATTCAATAGCCATCCACCTTAACTTTAATCTCTTTGTCACCATTTTCAAAGGTTTTGACACAAGCAGTGTGCCAAAACTGCTTGATGTGAGTGACATAGATAGTGGGATTTAAAAGTAAAGAATACCTTATGTAAGTGTTGTTCAGAAAATCCACTATCTCATGAAAAGTTGGTTCATCATCTGCTTTTTCCAAATAGGCAACTTGATTGTGTCTTTCAACAAAGGATAAAGAAGCCATGTTAATTTCAGTAAAAAGGTGATTTGACTGCTGTGAATAGTGAAAAATTAGGGTAGAAAGTAGAAGAAGAAAGTGAATTGAGATAAAGAATGATGATTTGCTTGTTAGTGTTTCTGATTGGACCGACTTGGATTAAAATATAACTTTTAATCGAAGATAAGGGAAATAAAATATATTAAAGGTAAAAATATCTAAAAAGGAAACCCTTAAAACAAGGAAATCGTCAGTAAAAATCCCAATTGACTTTCAACGGCTAGTTTCAAAAAGCGGTTATTTCGCACAGTACTAACGTCTATCCAGCAGTACCATTTTAGCCTACCAGTACTAACTTTAAGCCTGGCAGTACAAACTTTTTAAGAAACTTTTGACTTAGCAGTATGAACTTGATTTTAAGGAAAAATCATACTGCTAACAACCATTTTGAAGGGATTAAGTGTAAGGACAGACACTTAATCAAGATTTTGGTTTAAATTAACCTCTGGTTGTGTGAGAACCAATGTATTCAGTTATAAATAACTGCCTGTGTACAGATAAACCCATTCAAAGGGCTTTCTTGACAGGGTTTCCAGCTCGTGGCAGTTGTTGCCTCTAACAAAAGTGTTAGATTCACATTTGATTGTTGTTCTTTCTATCAGATGTCCTTAGACTAACCCATTATACTAATTAAAGTATAAAATGATAGAAAGTGAGTTTAATCAGTTACTAGCTGACCAACTAAGCCATAAATTCAACATGAAATATGATAATAAGTTTCAAGAGAGAAGTTTTAAAGAACTGAGTAACTTAGGTAAAAACCTTTGTTAATGAATTCTCAAACTCTGTCCATCATTAACCTATTATGTCTGCAACTTGAACCACCAACTTTTGCTCACACAATGCACTTGTAATTTCTTTGTGCTTAATCTCCATACCTGCATTTGTTAGTCCAAAACAAGAAAACAAAGTGCAAAGCACTTGCCTTATAATAGTATGAATATGTGACTAACAGTATGAACAAAACAAAATAAATTTGTACTAACAGTACAAACTTTTTAATACCAGTACCAATTGACAATGATAGCAGTACAAATCCAATTTATATACAAAACCACACATTTTGAAAACATTAAGGATTAAGCATCCCAATACTTGCTACCAAGTATTGAAACCTTCCTACATCAAAGGCTTTTGTGAGAAGATCTGCAAAGTTTTGATCAGAATCAATTTTAACCACTTGAATCAACTTTTTCTGATTGCAGTCTCTAATAAAATGATGTCTAATTTCTATGTGTTTTGTTTTAGAGTGTTGCACTGGATTTTTAATAAAATGATATACAAATTGTATTGCTATTATAAATATATATGACAGTGTTCATGAAATTGTACCCATAGTCCAGAAGTTGATTTTGAATCCAAAGCACTTGACGACAGCAACTTGCAGCAGCTACATATTCAGCTTCAGTTGTTGAAGTTGCCACAATTGTTTGCTTCAAACACTGCCATGATATGAGTCTGCATCCATGGAATTCACATCCTCCAGTTGTTGACTATCTGTCCAAGCTTGCACCAGCATAATCACTGTCTGAATATGCTACTAGGTCAAAAGGTGATTCCCTAGAATACCATAGACCCAACCTAGGTTGACCCTTGAAATATCTAAAGATTCTTTTGACTGCAGTTAAGTGAGAAACCTTAGGAGTCACTTGGAATCTTGCACAGACACAAACAGAAAACATGATATCTGGTCTTGATGATGTAAGATACATCAAGGATGCTATCATAGATCTATATGTGTGAACATCCACATTCTCTCCATCTACATCTTTAAGAAGAGGTTTCTTAGGATCTATTGGTGTGCTTCCACTTTTGAATTAGCAAACTGAAATTTCCTTAGAATCTCCACAACATATTTATCCTTGCTGATAAATATGCCTTCATTAGATTGCTTAACTTGCAGACCCAAGAAAAAAGTAAGTTCCCCCATGGAACTCATCTGAAACTTATCATGCATAAGTTTCTCAAACTCTACACACATCTCCTTCCTTGTGGATCCAAAGATGATATCATCCACATACACCTAAACTAGCAAAAGATCCTTCTTGTGCTTCTTGAAGAATAATGTCTGATCAATCTTGCCTCTTTGGAATCCATTCACTATCAAATAGGAAGCCAATGTTTCATACCATGCCCTTGGTGCTTGATGTAGACCATAGAGAGCCTTTACAACCTAGTACACCTTATCAGGATGATCTGGATCAATAAAACCTGGAGGTTGTGAGACATAAACCTCCTCTTCAATAGTACGATATAAGAAGGCACTCTTGACATCTATTTGATAAACTGTGAAGCCCATGAATGAAGCATAGGCCAAGAATAGTTTAATTGCTTCAATTCTGGCTACAGGAGCAAAAACCTCTTCATAGTCTATACCTTCCTCTTGTGTGTACCCTTAGGCTACAAGTCTAGCCTTGTTTCTAATCACAATGCCCCTTTCATCCCTTTTATTCCTGAAAACCCATTTAGTTCCAATTACCCTTACACCCTTGGGTAAATCCACCAGCACCCAAACCTTCTGAATCTTAAATTTGAGAAGCTCCTCTTGCATAGCTTTTACCCAGCTTGAATCATCTAAGGATTTGAACACATTTTTGGGTTCTATTTGTGAGAGAAAATATACAAATAAGCAAGAGTTTGCATCTTCATGCTGCTTTGATGCATAAAGAGCATTAAGAAGCCCTTGTTGGTCTGAAGTCAGAAGTTGCTTCCTTGTCTTCACTCCAGATTGCACATCACCAATCACATTATCCAGGGAGTGAAATTTATGAATCCTTGTGTGTGGTGTAGTAGGATCTTGATATGATGATGGTAGATTGTTGAAGTCTACCTCATCTTTTGAGAAATCCACTGCATAAGAGTTTGATGAGCCAACAGTATGAATACTTGGACGAGCAGTATCCATATTTGGCCTAGCAGTATCAAGTTGGGGCTCAGCAGTACTATCATCATTAGTATTGTTAACTTGATTCTCTTGTTTCTCAGTTCCATCTACATTGTTTTCACCTTCAATCCTGTAAAACCCTAAATTCCGAATTACTAATTTTACGTCTAAATTTGAAATTTTCCCGAAGTTATGAATATGGTTAACAAAAAAAATTAAAAAAACTATAAGCTATGAATATAATTACAATGAATTACGACAACCTAAAAATACGAAGTGGCGTTTGAACATTTGAATAAGAATATAATCTAAAGTTTAAACACTTACGCTATGAGTTAAGTTACAAATAAATTGACACAACTTAATATTCCTAAGCATATATCACACATTAATATGTTAAGTTTGGACCTTTTCCTAGCCTTTGTAAATATGGTACACAAATCTTCATTTATAGAGAGTTAATACCAAAATTAATTGAGAAGATTTTTGAGGAATAATTCTCCCCTATCACCACACAAATCATGTCACATTCCCCTCTTAGATTGACCCATTCGTTACTCACTTCTCCCAACCGTATATCATTATGTTACTTCACACACAAAACCCTCACACACGGTTATTTTTTTTATTTAAACCAAGATATGCACACACTTTTTATACATATAACATGTGTATCCCCCTAAACAAACCCTAAAACCTATACATCAACCAATTGTCGGCTGCTATTTTTTTTCCCTTCTGCCTTCCTGTCCGATTCAAGAACAAAAACAAAGGATTCTTTTGTAGCTTATACTTGGTAACCAGGCGAGGTGTTTCTGACGCAAAGGAGGGATTGAATGTATTGTTTCCTGGTTCGAAGTAGTAGTTTTGGATCGGAGTATCACAGGTTCGTAGAGCGTTGAGGCTGCTTTCGTTTGGGTCGTGTGCTCGTGTTTTCGTTAGTTGTTGTTTCTCCTCTTTTGATCACGCAACGAGGGTATATTATCAACCTTGTTTCATTCCTTTTGTTTGATCTCCTTTTCAACGTATAAAATGTCACATGAGGCTATATGAATAAGTTAATATACCAGTATGTATACGATGTAAAGTCGCATGAAATCATAACTAATAGTCACATAAAATAACAATCTAAAGGCCTAATATGTGAACTTAATTGTGTTTTGTTATTCGACCATATTATTCTCATGATTGTGACCTTTAATTCTTGACCTAAAAACTATTGAAAACTATATTCTACGAACTGAGATAAAAGAAAATACATGCTGGTTTTGTTTTTGATTTCGAGCATCATGCAGTAAATATAGAAGGTGTCGTGTGGCTGTGTAAAATGAGTCTCTTGTGGGCTGTTTGTGTGTCGACTTAGGCTGGGGAACAAGGGCGAGTTACGTGTGTATTTTGGCGTGTAAAAGGGCTGTGAAATGTTTCATGCATGTTTTTGGCTGTGTCGATGGTGACTAAAGAGGGTAAATACGCCTGTTCTTTTTCTATTTCAAAACGCATCCAAATAATGAAAAGAAGGTGTCGCGAGTTAGTTTGTGTCGTGAAGATAGGTTATGAGTACGGTTTCGAATACATCCATGTTACTGTTGTCATGTGTGAGTAAACGTTCATGTTGGGCTGTCTCGTGTCCATTTTCGATTTCATAGTATGTTTCATACGAGGAGGACAAGGTGCATGCATGGTCATTTTTTTTCCATTTCTGTATTCGAATCTATACAAATAAAGAATAACTTGAATTGTTTAAACAAGCAGAATGGTTAGTAAAATGAGAACATGAATTATATTTGTATAACTTACCCTTTGGACCTTAAGCTTTGTAATATTGACACCTTTAACCCTCATCAATGATAAGCTTACATATTAGACCCTGAACCTTGCTATATTAACACTTTTAACCCTAAACTATACTAAAGTGGCATATTAAATTTTAAACTATAATAATTGTCATATTAACACCTATACTAATTATATTTATCACATTAAACCTTTAAGCTATTAAATTGTCATTTTGACCCTTAAATAATATTAATTGCCAATTATACTCTTAAAGAAATAAATTGCTAATTCGAGAGACTTCCTAAAATAGGAAAGTTACTAAAAATGGAAAGCCGACTAAAATAAGTAATCTGAATTAAATAAGTTTTAATAAGTCAGTCATGAATTCGTGTAGATTCGCTGGAGATGGAGTTTGCTTTCGACCTTGATACTTTCTGTTGTGTTTTCATTTGCGATATAAGGTACAGATATTCTGACCTTCCTTATAAGGTTTCTCATGATCTCTTTCATATTCTGATTCGTTAGTTTCCGATATGATGCCATTGCTATGATTCCCTTTGCTTGAACCTTTTCGATTGATTTCATTTGATATGATTTCTGGTATGAATCTATGTTATGAAAACCTTTTTAATTATACAATGGAAATGTTTTCAGAAAAACCAATTTAAAAAGATGTTTATAAATGATGCGAAACTACTTTTATATGAAAGGTTACTAACTTTTGTGAACACTATATTTTGAAGACTAGCTTTATGAAAAACCGTTTTAAAAGACTATTTTTATGAAAACTACTTTAAAGGATCGTTTTATGAAAATCATGAATAAAGGATTGTTTAAAATGGACTTTTGATAGAAACTTTTGAAATGAACTTTTGATCTGAACCCTGACTTGATTACTTAATATGAACCTTGATCTGGTAAACTCTGATTTGGACCTTTGGCATTACATCTGATATATCTGTTATGAACCATCTGTTATGAACTCATTTGATATGGACCTTTTGATATGAGACACTGATTTGATATGATATCTGACTCTTAGTTTGATACCCGAGCCAAAATCTGTGACCCTAGGCATGGGGGTTCCATATCCATGTCTGTGATGCACCGCTAGCATGACTCTAGTGTGTTTGAGTGATGTTACACACCGTTCCTTATCTGTTATCTGATATGAACATTATATTATTTGGCCACTATGTTATCTGCGGGGGCGTATGGATGCATCCTAGATCTAATCTGTTTAGTGGATTTAACATGATTGATTTATTATTGTCTGGTTACTGGTGCTTGTGTGCAATACACGCCTTTCATATATATCTGGGAGCTAGCTACTCCATTTGAAGAATGAGGACACCCCTCATATTATCTGATTATCTGAGAGGTCTCCCCTCTATATGATTATGAAGATTTATGGTTACGATATGATATGATCTGTTTCTGGGCTCGTGGTGGATTACTATCCCTTTTGCTCTTTCCTTTATACCTATTCATTCACTTATCCCTTAAACCATATTATATCTGCATGAATTTTATTTCTGTTACTCTGTACTATTCTCTATTACTGTTTGTTATCGTTATATCTGTTCACTGAGCTCTCGTAGCTCAGCCGCATTTCTTTTCCTGCGGTAGGTTTTTAATAGGGAGCTGGGAATGAATGGAGAATACCTTGGACTTAGAAGACTTGATAGCTATTCTGGATTTAGGAATGACTAGAAGTTATTATTGTTTTGGAATTAGTATTTATTGGAAGTTCATTTGTAATCTTGTAGTTTCTGTACTCCATTTGTAACCTTTGAGAATTCTTGTATTGCTATAGATGTATGTTTTGTTTTGATGTGATATGAAACCATTGTTGTGATATCTTTACCCTTGTCGGGTTGGGGTGTTACAATTTATGGTATCAGAGCGACAGGCTGCGACTTGTAATACATTTACCCTTGACCTGTGAAGTTTGGACAATTAAGTTTCCACTGTAGGCGCTCAAAAGATAACCTTTAAGATTTTGCTTTAGGATTTCCCTATAGGAACTTAAGTTCTGACCAGTGAGCAATGGGTAGACTATAAGTCATTTGCTTAAATATCATTTCTTCTGCATCACTCTGATTCGTGTCTTACTTGCTTAGATCACTTTTGGAGATTGAAAGTTCATGCTTCGCACCACCTAATATTCCGACTCCGACCTCTGATTCTTTTGTTAATCATTTTGATACCTCTTTGGGCATTCTGAGAATCTGCATTACGATGACCTACTGGATACATTCTGTTAATTATCTTTGCTTTTGATAAACATCTATGAATCTTTTGACGCTATTTGATTTCGTCTTAACCATCTCTGTTTCCATGAGAAGTCTGGTGGTGTTTTAACCACGAGTATAAGAATGTGCCCTCCCATTTTGAACAGTAAGATCTGCTTTGTTGATCCATCTTCCCTTGATAGTTAACTTTGATTTTATTCTGATAAAGGATAGGTTGATTGATCATTGACGACTATCCTCCTATGTTTCACCTTCGGTATTTGAAACCATTTTGAACTCCCTACCATGATTTCTGATTGTTAAACATTTGCTATCACTACCTGATTTTGACCTTCACTTCCGATCTGTTTAATAAACAGTCTGATATCTTTCTAACCATCCCGAAGGCCGTTAAACCCTAATGTGGTTGATACATTCTATGAATTCATTACCTGTGCTGGATATAAAATGTATCATCTAATATTACTTTGTCCTTGCGAAATCCATTTACTACTCCTATGAGAACTCTGATGATTATTAGCCATGGATATGACGATAATTTTGTCTCGATGAGAAATGGTTAACTGAGCATGATGAAACTGATAACTGATATTCGATATGCCTCACTCTTGACAGTTATACGATGTTTGTTTATCCGATGACTCACAACCTACCTGCCACTTATGCTAAATAGCTAAACAAATTCTGACACTTTGAACTGTTCATTTATCAATCTCAACACAATGATGAACCATGTACTTGACCTTGACATATGAACTACCCGTCTGGCTTGACAACCGTATTCGATCTACGAATCCATTTACTTTTGATATAGTTGATTTTGAGGTCTTTTGGTTATGGATTGGCTGGCTCTTCATAAAGCTACCAAAGACTACCATATCTGATATAAGACTCTTAGCAATCTATTTTTCACCCTACTTTTGTTATGATGACTCTCAACCGCTTAAATATTTTAAGATTAATGTTGCTATGAAAGCACATATTCCGATCTCATTAGATTGTCAAGTTCTTCTGACACCTATTAGTATCCTCCCTTAGAAACTCCGACATTGGAAGTATTTGGTGTACAATTTTTCCTGTGTTTTCTGATGAACCTCTTGGGGTTCCCTCCTGCTTGGGAAGTAGAGTTAGCATTAAATTGATCCCAGTTGACGAAACCATGATACTATAGAAGTTGAGAGATTAAAAGAAGATGATGAAATATAATTTTCTTCACCCTAGTGTTTATCCTGGGTTTTTCCTGTTAGCTCTTGAAGAAGAAAGAGAGAAGTATGCGGAGGCGCATCAACTATCTTAAACTTAACCATATCACTATCCGTAATCATTATCCATTACCGCGTATCAATGATCGATTTGGCCTATCTTTGAAAACACCGTATAAGATGGTCTCATTTAGGTTTGAAGGACAGAAGAAACAGCCACGAAAACTTTTAAGAAAGGGAGATGACTAACTGAGAGTAACCCCGCGAAGCATTTCCATTTTATTCGTGAAGAGGAAGATTGGTGACGTAAAGTAGATATGAAATTTCCCTAAAACAATTCCTGAAGCTGCTTTCGTACTCGTTGTGATCATTGTGAGTTTTAAGGGATGCCAATTGTATTGGCTAATAGAATCATGTTTTCGCGAGTATTTGGACAATTGTCATAGTATGACAGTGTGTTTGTACTCAGAGACGAACTAGGAATATGTAGACCATCTTCTATTAAGTAGAATGACCCTTTGTTCTGGAAGAGTAGATTTGATTGGCGTCCAGAGATTGTAGCAGACAACACTACCAGGTATCCTGTGATGACAGCAGTTTGAGTTGGCGAATTTCGAACAATGCTAGAAGACCTGTCAAAGACACGCAGTCTTGCTTCTTTATTCCTTTTAGTTGTACTAAGATGAATTGAGAGCATAAGCAGACTCGTGAATGGAAGAGTGCACAGTGATCGTGTCAGGGATTCGCGTTACCACACCACAGTGTCCAGAAGAGGTGCCGAAGGCTTGAGGGACCAGACTCAAGTTTATAATTCCTTTCCACCCTATGATCGTATGGACAGACGTAGACAGATTACTTGGAATTGGAAGAGATTTGAAGTCATGTATTTAAATAGATGAATTTTGAAGCAAACGTTTGTGTTTGGAGGAGTTGATTCTGTGAAGGATGAAGTTATTGATGACGAAATTCACTTCCTCATAATCTACTTAAGTTTCCGTTACCTGACGATAAGATCCTTTGAATGATTTAGGTTCTCTATTAGTAATTTCGTTCTGTGTTTATTCTGCGGTTGTTGGATGATAGTTTTGTTATGCGAATTTTGACGAATTGTGGAAGGAACCTTGAGATGTATGTCCCGGAGTGGGCAGATTTTGAAGCAGCCACTTATATTGGCTGAGTTGATTTCGATGAGTGATGAAGGATTAACGCTATTAACGACGTACCTTAATTTCGATAGACATTCTAGGATCTCTGTTACGCTTACGAGTAGTTTCGTTCTCCTCTTAGTTTTGTTGTTTGATTTTGATGACCTCTGAAACTGTAGTTGGATTAGGTGGATTAAGATATGTCATTTTGTTCATGACTTGAGATAAAGTATGACCATCATGAGGGCATACTTATATGATGCTAGTATTATGACGCCTGATGAACGTGATAATACTTACATCATATAACGTGCACTTATTGTGATCATAGGATATTTCGAGGAGTGCCTTAGGAGCCTTAGAATTTCTGATAGCTGTTTTAGAATTTTTGCGGTAGTGAGACTTTAGGTTCATTCTACCTATGCGCTTAATATGCTTTCACCGTTATACGATTTGATGCGTTTGGATTCTCGACATGCGTTTTGCTGACCTCTGCACTTCCAATAAGAATCTTAGGTACTGTTGTAGAGCTTCCTGCCGGTTGATGTTATCGACAATCTATTTTCTGTACGTTCTCATCTGATTTGTCTAATCAAAGTCTATGGACGATATATCTGTCAAATCCTACGTATTTCCAGTATCTCTTCCGAGAGAATACGATTATCATCTGTTACGTTTGGTATATTATTCCTTTGTTCTGGTTTCAGTATGGTATGTCTTTTCTGAGGAACCGAAGCTATTTTTGGATCGACAAGATTGAGTCATGAGAAACTAGTCATTCACATTTCCGTTCACGGTCTGTTATGCTTTCCGTTTCGTTTCACTTCAATTTTCGAGGACGAAAATTTTCTCTTAGAGGGGAAGAGTTGTAAAACCCTAAATTCCGAATTACTAATTTTACGTCTAAATTTGAAATTTTCCCGAAGTTATGAATATGGTTAAAAAAAAAATTAAAAAAATTAAAAAAAACTATATGTTATAAATATAATTACAATGAATTACAACAACCTAAAAATACGAAGTGGCGTTTGAACATTTGAATAAGAATATAATCTAAAGTTTAAACACTTACGCTATGAGTTAAGTTACAAATAAATCGACACAACTTAATATTCCTCAGCATATATCACACATTAATATGTTAAGTTTGGACCTTTTCCTAGACTTTGTAAATATGGTACACAAATCTTCATTTATAGAGAGTTAATACCGAAATTAATTGAGAAGATTTTTGAGGAATAATTCTCCCCTATCACCACACAAATCATGGAACATTCCCCTCTTAGATTGACCCATTCGTTACTCACTTCTCCCAACCGTATATCATTATGTTACTTCACACACAAAACCCTCACAGACGGTTATTTTTTTTATTTAAACCAAGATATGTACACACTTTTTATACATATAACATGTGTATCCCCCTAAACAAACCCTAAAACCTATACATCAACCAATTGTCGGCTGCTATTTTTTTCCCTTCTGCCTTCCTGTCTGATTCAAGAACAAAAACAAAGGAGTCTTTTGTAGCTTATACTTGGTAACCAGGCGAGGTGTTTCTAACGCAAAGGAGGGATTAAATGTATTGTTTCCTGGTTCGAAGTAGTAGTTTTGGATCAGAGTATCATAGGTTCGTGGAGCGTTGAGGCTGCTTTCGTTTGGGTCGTGTGCTCGTGTTTTTGTTAGTTATTGTTTCTCCTCTTTTGATCACGCAACGAGGGTATATTATCAACCTTGTTTCATTCCTTTTGTTTGATCTCCTTTTCAACGTATAAAATGTCACATGAGTCTACATGAATAAGTTAATATACCAGTATGTATACGATGTAAAGTCGCATGAAATCATAACTAATAGTCACATAAAATAACAATCTAAAGGCCTAATCTGTGAACTTAATTGTGTTTTGTTATTCGACCATATTATACTCATGATTGTGACCTTTAATTCTCGACCTAAAAACTGTTGAAAACTATATTCTACGAACTGAGATAAAAGAAAAGACATGCTGGTTTTGTTTTTGATTTCGAGCATCATGCAGTAAATATAGAAGGTGTCGTGTGGCTGTGTAAAATGAGTCTCTTGTGGGCTGTTTGTGTGTCGACTTAGGCTGGGGAACAAGGGCGAGTTACGTGTGTATTTTGGCGTGTAAAAGGGGTTGTAAAATGGGTCTTGAGTGTGTGTCGTATAGGCTATGATTTCATGCATGTTTTTGGCTGTGTCGATGGTGACTAAAGAGGGTAAATACGCCTGTTCTTTTTCTATTTCAAAACGTATCCAAATAATGAAAAGAAGGTGTCGCGAGTTAGTTTGTGTCGTGAAGATAGGTTATGAGTACGGTTTCGAATACATCCATGTTACTGTTGTCGTGTGTGAGTAAACGTTCATGTTGGGCTGTCTCGTGTCCATTTTCGATTTCATAGTATGTTTCATACGAGGAGGACAAGGTGCATGCATGGTCATTTTTTTTCCCTTTCTGTATTCGAATCTATACAAATAAAGAATAACTTGAATTGTTTAAACAAGCAGAATGGTTAGTAAAATGAGAACATGAATTGTATTTGTATAACTTACCCTTTGGACCTTAAGCTTTGTAATATTGACACCTTTAACCCTCATCAATGATAAGCTTACATATTAGACCCTGAACCTTGCTATATTAACACTTTTAACCCTAAACTATACTAAAGTGGCATATTAAATTTTAAACTATAATAATTGTCATATTAACACCAATACTAATTATATTTATCACATTAAACCTTTAAGCTATTAAATTGTCATTTTGACCCTTAAATAATATTAATTGCCAATTATACTCTTAAAGAAATAAATTGCTATTTTGAGAGACTTCCTAAAACAGGAAAGTTACTAAAAATGGAAAGCCGACTAAAATAAGTAATCTGAATTAAATAAGTTTTAATAAGTCAGTCATGAATTCGTGTAGATTCACTGGAGATGGAGTTTGCTTCCGACCTTGATACTTTCTGTTGTGTTTTCATTTGCGATATAAGGTACAGATATTCTGACCTTCCTTATAAGGTTTCTCATGATCTCTTTCATATTCTGATCCGTTAGTTTCCGATTTGATGCCATTGCTATGATTCCCTTTGCTTGAACCTTTTCGATTGATTCCATTTGATATGATCTCTGGTATGAATCTATGTTATGAAAACCTTTTTAATTATACCATGAAAATGTTTTGAGAAAAACCAATTTAAAAAGATGTTTATAAATGATGCGAAACTACTTTTATATGAAAGGTTACTAACTTTTGTGAACACTATATTTTGAAGACTAGCTTTATGAAAAACCGTTTTGAAAGACTATTTTTATGAAAACTACTTTAAAGGATCATTTTATGAAAATCATGAATAAAGGATTGTTTAAAATGGACTTTTGATAGAAACTTTTGAAATGAAATTTTGATCTGAACCTTGACTTGATTACTTAATATGAACCTTGATCTGGTAAACTCTGATTTGGACCTTTGGCATTACATCTGATATATCTGTTATGAACCATCTGTTATGAACTCATTTGATATGGACCTTTTGATATGACACTCTGATTTGATATGATATCTGACTCTTAGTTTGATACCCGAGCCAAAATCTGTGACCCTAGGCATGGGGGTTCCATGTCCATGTCTGTGATGCACCAGTGGCATGACTCTAGTGTGTTTGAGTGATGTTACACACCATCCCTTATCTGTTATCTGATATGCGCATTATATTATTTGGCCACTATGTTATCTGCGGGGGCGTATGGATGCATCCTAGATCTGATCTGTTTAGTGGATTTAACATGATTGATTTATTATTGTCTGGTGACTGGTGCTTGTGTGCAATACACTCCTTTCACATATATCTGGGAGCTAGCTACTCCATTTGAAGAATGAGGACACCCCTCATATTTTCTGATTATCTGAGAGGTCTCCCCTCTATATGATTATGAAGATTTATGGTTACGATATGATATGATCTGTTTCTGGGCTCGTGGTGGATTACTATCCCTTTTGCTCTTTCCTTTATACCTATTCATTCACTTATCCCTTAAACCATATTATATCTACATGACTTTTATTTCTGTTACTCTGTACTATTCTCTATTACTGTTTGTTATCGTTATATCTGTTCACTGAGCTCTCGTAGCTCAGCCGCATTTCTTTTCCTGCGGTAGGTTTTTAATAGGGAGCTGGGAATGAATGGAGAATACCTTGGACTTAGAAGACTTGATAGCTATTCTGGATTTAGGAATGACTAGAAGTTATTATTTTTTTGGAATTAGTATTTATTGGAAGTTCATTTGTAATCTTGTAGTTTCTGTACTCCATTTGTAACCTTTGAGAATTCTTGTATTGCTATAGATGTATGCTTTGTTTTGATGTGATATGAAACCATTGTTGTGATATCTTTACCCTTGTCGGGTTGGGGTGTTACAAATCCCTTCTTTAGCATCATCATTAGAAGGTTTTCCATCCATTGTGTAATTAATACTAAATCATAACGTGTATGGTTCTTGTGGATTTGGCCGAATCTAGAGAGAGAAATGAGAGAAGATGGAACCTTTTATAGAGAATGAGAAGATGTTAGATTAATAGAATGAGAAGGTCCAACCTTCTCCTTTGGTGGGAGAGGGTATTTATACAATAAGCATAAACGACCCATGTGGGCTGTGGAGTGAGCTGACAGTGGGTAAAGACCTGACCCAACTTCACGAATACTACGATAACTAAACTAATATGATTAATCCTACGAGCTACGTAATGCTAATCCGTACTCGGGGTGACCGAGTCTTTCATGTGAATATTCATATTCCTAACAATCTCCCCCTAAGGGAGGTCACCCCAGAAATTACACTTTGAATTCTAGCATTCTATTACATAGATTCCTAGCTCGTAGTCTTTGATTCTTCTAAGTCTTTAATTTTTGTACTTTCAACCGTGAATTTTTGATGACTGTTCTTTTGTCTTGGATGATCTTTGAGGATTCTTTGAGGTCATCATCCAACGTACGTCTCCAAGTCATCTTTTTGCAGTGTCGTCTCGATTTGATGTTGTGATCTTTGGACCAACATGCTCACACTTTTCTGGATCATGATTTTCAGTATTAGAGTTGCGAAAGCAGTGTTGAAGGTCTTTCAATTATCATGATTTCTTGGATTATGATGATGAAGTGTGAGCAAGGGGTGATGAATCGGCATCTTTTATGCAATCATCTACAACCGCCAGGGATTCCTGCATACGACAGTTAGCAATAAAACATCCGGTACTTACAGGTTCGGACTTCGAGATTGTTAACAACATAGTGTGAAAACTTTCTCTAATCCTTACCAAGGCCGTTCCTAAATCGGATACCCCCGAGAGGGCTTACAAGATCTAACGAAGTACATCAATGATTAGGTGAGTCGCTGGAATTCACTCCACAACTCTAGACCGTTTGAAACCGCCGTGACCACTAAGTGTAATCCACAAGGAATTACCGAAGTAACCTGCTTTCAGGGCTGTTCGATGTTGACCCTGGCAGGAATTTCCATTCAATCACTGAGAATTACATTTGTAAGTTCCCTCATAAATGTTCAGGCAGATTGCTAAGATCTGTGCAGGACTCATAATTTTACAACTGGTGTCCTTAATGTTGAACAACCAGTGTAGATGTATCAAGTGTTCCTATGAGATCTTATGATGTATCTCGCGGCTCTAGACTCGATAAGTACAATTTTGGTAGTCGGAGACTGGAGCGGTGTCTCCTGTTTCAATATCAACATAACTCGTAATGAGCGATTGATTGATTATGCAGGGTTCCCCATGAGAATGAAACAATTTCTTTTAAGAGAACTTGAGTGGCTAGAAGGTTTAGTGCAGTGCGTCACTAGGTCTTTGACGTCTTGTCTTCAATACCGGTGTCACCTTTGTAACAAGCAGTAGCATATGAATTGAACCCGGTTTGTGCCCTAAGGTTGAATAATTGGAGGGCTATTTCCTTTCACCCTTTCTCATTATATTTCTTTTTAATTCTTCAACCCCTTCTTTCTCATTTCTCATATTACTCCTTTTTTTTTTTTCAACCCCTTTTTTTTCATAATCATACCTAAGGACTTTCTAATACTAACTATTCGGTATTGTCCTTGGGTAGATCCCTCCGGCTCTGGCGGATCATATGACGGTTTTCCTAACCTTAGCCACCTTATAACTTCATGACTATCCTATGTTGTCGTTAACATGTGCTTAAATGATTTTATTATAAATTTGCACATGTTGGGTGGAGTTCGCACTTTTTGAATTGATCCACTTTCAGTGAACATGACCGATTCGAGACACGCGTACATCACTAGTTAAACTAGCTTGAAATTATTACCCGGCTTAGTCGAGTCCACAGAAGGTTTCTCGAAATGGTACACTCTACTCAGACACGTCCTCTTCGAGACACGCTAACATCACTAGTTAGACCAGCTTGAAATTATTACCCAGCCAGGACATGTCCTTTCGATTAATGATAGGATTTTTTTATTTATTATTTATTTTTATTTTATTTTTCGTCAATTCATTGGTGAAGTCTGAGTCGCGCTCACATGAAATGCCTTTTTGCTATCACAAACCGTTTGCTCCCCCTCAATATGTGCATTGATATACGAAAAAGTTTAGCACATATGGGAGAGCTTACATTAAAGTCCAAAACATCACATTTTTATCAGATTGCATATTTAAATCACATTCTCTCCCCCGATCAGAAATTTCAAATCTTTTGAGATTTTGTGATCCGAATTGATTTAAATAAGTTTAGAAAATATGGGAGAAAATGTGGTTAGATTTAATATGTGCTGATAATGGGACAATACAATGCTCCCCCTCAATTGATGAGGGAGAATGTTAGTGTCAGGTATGATAGGTTTGAAAGATATTTGAATTAAAAATTCATACACTGACACATAACATCAAGTTTCATAAAGTTCACTGCTTATTATGTACAACATGACTTGTTTAGATGATATATAAAAATTTTGAAATCACTCTCCCCCTCAATCGATGACCCATTTTCTATTTAAAGAGTTGTAGTCCTTGATTGAGTGATAGATTTTTTATGAAAAGTTTAATTTTGATTGATATTCAAAAACCATGGTACTACCAAGTTTAGAACAAATACTTTCCTGAAGAATCATAGATGGAAAAGTATCTGTGACATAAAGAAGACTTCTCTTTTTATACAAGAGATGATGCACTGAAACGTACATCAAATCGAAGAAACATGGATATAAAGTAATCCATGCCCGGGTGAACTTCACCCAGTGGGAGGAACAGCCGTCCTTTTGGCGACGTGCTTTCCCTTTAAAGAAGAACGGGTTACCTTCTGAAGTAACTGCAAGCCGACATGACATGTTTTAACAATTTATTTGAACTTCTGCTCGAGCTTCATTTAAAGTCCCGTGTCATTATTAAATGACATTTCTATGACTGTAAATGTTATCGATAAACAGAAGACATGCCTAGAGGAACTATTTTTGGTATTTTTGTGTTTTTCTGATTCTTATGGTTTTTATAGGTTTTATATTTTTCTATTTTCTTTTTGGTTTAAAATATATACAAGGATATATGAAGAAAATCCATTACTCCTCATTCTCTTCCTGAAGACGCTTGAGGGTTTCTGGCGTCAAACTCTTCATGCCAAGTCGCGGGAGAATAAATTGGAACCGTTCTCTCGGGAGTGCCTTAGTCAAGATATCAGCCAACTGAAACTCAGTCCTCACGAAGTAAAGTTCAACAACCCTTTCTCAACCTGCTCCCTTATAAAGTGATGCCGGATATCGATGTGCTTTGATCAGGAGTGTTGGACATTGTTGCAGCAAAGAGCTATAGCACTTTTGTTATCACAATACAGAGGAATCTTGTTGTATGCAAAGCCATAGTCCGATAGTTGAGATCTCATCCATAGAATTTGAGCACAGCACGCAGACATGGCAATGTATTCCGCATCTGTGGAAGATATAGATGTACTCATTTGCGTCTTAGATGACCAGCTTACTAACTTTTCCCCTAGAAACTGAGCACCTCCCGACGTACTTCGACGAGTATCTTGACACCCCACATGGTCTGCATCTGCATAGGCCGTGAGTGTAATGACAGTGTCTTTAGGATACCAGAGACCCATGTGAATAGTTCCTTGAAGGTATCAAAAGACCCGCTTTACCACTTCCAGATGCTTTTTGGTTGGTTTAGACTGGTACCGAGCACACATGCATACCGCAAACAAGAGATCTGGCCTGCTAGCGGTGAGGTAAATTAGGGATCCAATCATACTTCAAAACTTGGTTTGATCAACAGGGATCCCAGAGAGGTCTCCATCCAACTTCGATCTCTCAACCATAGGAATGTCAACAGGATCACTTGAATCAAATCCAAATTTCTTCAATATTTCATTTGCATATTTAGATTGATTAATGAAGATGCCTCCGGGACTTTGAGATATTTGTAAACCTAAGAAGAACGAAATTTGTCCCATCATAGACATTTGGAACTTAGAACTCATCACTTTAGAAAACTGATCACATTCCATAGGATCAGAGGAGGCAAAAATAATGTCATCTACGTAGATCTGGACGTGAAGTAGATGTTTGCCCGTTTTCCTGGTGAATAGTGTAGGATCAACAACACCTTTGGAGAATCTGTTTTCCAGAAGAAACTTAGACAAAGTGTCATATCAGGCCCTAGGTGCCTTCTTTAAACCATAGAGAGCCTTCTTCAAGCGATAGACGTGAGTAGGACGTTCAGGGTCCACAAATCCTCTGGTTGACTTACATAGACTTCCTCTTTCAAATCACCATTTAAGAATGTTGTCTTTACATCCATTTGGTATACTGTCATATTCTAACTGGCAGCATTAGCGAGAAAGATTCTGATAGCTTCAATTCGAGCAACCAGTGCAAATGATTCTTCAAAGTCTATGCCCTCTTCTTGACGATACCTCTTTGCAACAAGGCGCCGTGCCTTATTTTTTTAGAACATCACCATGCTCATCGAGTTTCACTTTGAAGATCCACTTTAGAGCGATAATTATTGCACAATCTGGAGGAGGCACTAATTCCCATACTTCAAGTCGATCAAACTCATGAATTTCTTCTTGAATTGCATTAAACCAGCAGTCTTTAGACAAAGCATCTTTGAAATATTTGGGTTCGACTTTGGATAGTACGGATTTGAAGAAGCACCACAGTGCATCAGTGGCAAGTTGCTTTCGTGTGGATACCGGACGAGAAGGATTTCCAATGATGTTGTCAATCGGGTGATCATTGGTCCATTTTCTGAGATGATCACGTGGTTGAGGGTAGGAAACTAATGTTGTCGTGTTAGGATCCCCTAAAGAAGATGTCTCTATGGAAGATTCAGGAGCAAAGATATTCTCGAATGGAACATCATTAGCAGGAGAAAAAGGGTTCATTTCAAAAGAATTTTCTATTGTAGAGCCTTGCTGTACCGAAGGAGATTGAATATTTGAAGATGATGGTGAGTGACTGGCAGATGGTGCGTCTTGACTGATTGAGACAGATACAGATGGACCCTCTGAATTTTGTGGAATTAGAGCATCAGCAACTGGAGGTACCGGTGGAGCTTCAGTTGTAGTATCAACCGTTGGTGGCTCAAAGTATTCATCAAACATCGGATCAAACAAATTCTTCAACTCTTCACTGGTAGGGGGTACATAAGGAACTGCAGGAGTGGGATGTTGTACAAGACCTGAACTAATTGGTCCAGGGGACAAAAGATTACGTTCGGGTCCAGAACTTGTGTGTCCAGGAGCCGTTAGCTCAGTTAACTCATCGAATGTCACGTGAATAGTTTCCATAATTTATTGGGTTCGTTTGTTGTAGATTCGGTATCCCTTGCGATCTGGTGCATAGCCAATGAAGAATCCAATGTCTGCTTTAACCTTTAGTTTTCCCAGATCTTGACTGTCATTTGTCGGGTAGCATAGAGCACCAAACACTCATAGAAAAGAAAGATCTAGTTTCTTGCCATGTATCAGCTCATATGGAGTTTTGTTGTGAAGAGTATGTATCAAGGATCGGTTTTGGGTGTAACAAGCTGTAGCAATTGCTTCCGCCCAGAGAAACATCGGTGCCTTGGAAAATATCAGCATGGTTCGTGCAGCTTCCACAAGAGTACGATTTCATCTTTCAACAACCCCGTTCTGCTGATGAGTGCGTGGAATACTTTTTTGGTGAGTTATGTCAATACTTTCATAAAATTGAATGAGTTGTTTGTTAACAAACTCAGTTCCATTTTCTGTGCGGATGATTCTGATAGTTTTGTTGACTCTCACTTGTAGCTGCTTGATATGTTTGATGATGACCTCTGGAATCTCGTCCTTGGTTCTCAAAAACTTCACCCATGTAAACCGAGAGTAGTCGTCGACCACCAGGAGAATATATTTCTTCCCATTAATACTCTGCACTCTCAATGGTCCGCACAGATCCATGTAAAGGGTGTGAAGAGCTTCCATAATGGTGTTGACAGTTTTGGGTTTGTGAGTATGCTTCTTGCTTTTGCCTAGTTGACAAGCAGAACAAAGATGATCCTTTTCAAACTTCAATCTGGGCATACCTCGTACAAGATCCTTGTGAGTAAGTTCATTTATGGTGCCGAAGTTTAAGTGATTTAAACGACGGTGCCAAAGCCATGATTTGTTTTTTGAGGCCTTTGACAGCAAGAAAATAGGAGAGGACCGCATCATGTCTTCAATAGAGATGGTGTATAGATTAGTGCCATGACTGCCTTTAAGAAGATCAATACCATCCAATTCTCTAACGAAGCAAGTGTGTTTTCTGAAAGCAATTTCAAGTTCAGAATCACATAATTGACCAACAGAGAACAAATTGTGCCCAAGTCCTTCCACGTAGTATACCCTGGAAATTACACTGTCACCAAAAACATAATCTCCATAACCCATAATTGCCCCAAAATGGTCGTTCCTGAATCTAACTATCCTGATAAATTTATTCATGAAATTCTTGAGCCGTGAGCGATCCCCGGTCATATGTTTTGAGCAGCCTGAGTCCAAATACCAAAGGACGATTTGTACGACCTGCATTTGAAAACAGACAACGATGGATAACTGAAAAAGGTAGACCCCCACATGCAACTGGGGTCCGTTTGGTTAGCACAAACAAACTCTGGAACTACAGGATTCATAGATGCCATGGTATTCACAGTGGAAACATCACTAGTAGCAGCAATTGACCTAGTTACAGGGCATTGTGTCTCTAAAGGAAAGATTCGACCAGTTGGCTTCTATTCCTTAACAGTCACTACTTTATGATTTGTCATTCTAGTTAAGGGGCACTGATCTCCTAAAGTGAATTTTCTTCCGGTGGGTCTCCATTGATAACCAACATGAGCAAACAATTTTCCTGTAGCTTTCCAAATTTGCTTAATCAGTTTAGGTTTCCTAACATTCTTAACTGGGGATCGTTGAGAAGACATCAAGAATGACACAACATATTCATCAATATTACCAGAAATTAAGCATTCATTACATGTCTTACAAATAGCATTAGAATTCGAATTGATTACAGTAAGCTTATAGCTAATACTAGAATCAACATGATTCTTTTTGATCAAATCAAACTTATTGTTCCAAAGCTAGAATTCTACTTTCTTCTCATGAGCACTCTTAGCTGGCGTAGTCCTATCTTTCTTTGTATTGCGACTAGGCTTTGACCCGCTAGCTTTAGTGTCACTGTTTACTCCTGTAGATGCAATGATGGGAACATTAGTTTGTTTCACTGCCATTTGTTTTTCCGCTTTTGATGTGCTAGGTTCAGATGTTTTCAGTGGTATATCAAAGGTTACATGCTTGTTCTTAGTCATTGAGGATGATGCAATAAACCTATCTCGCTTGTTATCAATCTTAGGACATGTGCCAATGACGTATTCTAAGAGTTCCTGAGATCGTTTAGTGAGGAAGCAGGCATCTACAACTGCACTATCAAGTGGTTTATCTATCCTATCCTCTTCTACGATCTCACGAAGGGTATCAAGGCTATCCTTAAGGTGAGTGAGATATACTTGATGAGCAGACCTATTGTTCCTAAGGGGAAGCAAAATAGGCACAACATCAATTGCATACTTAGTACAAGCAGAAACCTTTGGAACAACATTTTCACTAGTGATGATTGGCATTTTCCCTTTCACCTGAGACTTTAGATTCTCAATCTCGTTTAGCAAAGAAGTTATCTTTTCATTGTGACTGTTACGTGTGACTTTGATCGAGTCATATAACTCTTTGAAATGCTGTTTGATTTTTGAATTTTCAGCTTGAAAACAATCATTTTCATGTTGTAATTTATTGATCGTGTTTTGATAGTGAAAATTCTGAGAATCTAAAGACGATGGTTTATGGGTACCAATCACATCACTCTTATTCGATTTTAATTGGGCAATTTGGGCCCTCAATTTTTGAATCATGTTAGTGTGAGCTTGAATTTTTTCATCTCGTTTGCTTAATTCAAAATATGCGTTAAATTCGAGAGCATCCAAAAATGTCTTGGCATTTGAGATTTTAACTTTTTCTTCTAAATGTTGATATTTTAATTGTAAATTAAGATTATCAACCTCTAGTTTTGAAAAATGCCTGACCATGTTATCATGGTCATCATTTTAGATTTTCTCATGCAATTTTAAATTCTCCCCCTCGAGCTCAACAACACGATTCTGAGAAACATTCAATGCAATAGACAACTCATGAAATTGACAAGTAGTTATTGCAGAATTAGTAGCAGTATAAAACACATCCTGTGCAATACATCTAGCAATCAAATTCTCATTGGTACTGAGAATGTTCTTTCTCTCAATATCACGACTCTTAAGTTCTATCTCATTTTGGGACACCTCATTTTCCATATCTTTAAATACCTCTTTCATCTCTTTTACTTCAGTTTTAAGGGTTTTTTGCATGCCCTCAAAATGTTCCTTGAGGAGTTTAAAGAATGGAATAACCTCAGTTAAGTAGCACTCTTTTGTTAGTTCAAAACACCTTTCCCCTTCAGTAATTCCCGTTTGCGTAATTCTCTTCTTACATGTTTTATCAAAATCAGCAAATAGTTGACAAAGAACATATATGCTAATTAGAGTTTTACATTTTGTGGGAAGAGTTACAGGAACTAAGTGCCTGGGTGTATTGGGTGGGTACACCATTGCAGCCGCTAATTTTCTAAGGGGTGGAGTTTTGGCTTTAAGTACATCGTCCTTTCTCTTTTCTATGTCCAAAGACCAAAATATTTGTTCTGGTGTCAACTTAGTTTGAGGTGCAAAAACAGTCAATCGGTTCTCCTCATAGTAATCATGGGATTTGATTATGACTCGATTTGCTATACATTTGGGATCCTTTATTTTTTCAGCCATTCTTTCTGTACTTGTTACTTCTATCTCATTACTCTCTTAAAATTATGACACATCGGGAGGGGCATGACCAGGCTTAAGCATTATATTTGCATCATATAAGGCATGTTGTGCAACTTTAACACTCTTAAGTAAAACTGATTTAGGTTTACCTACATCCTTTTCACTATTTTCATCACACAACCTTTTATGCTTTTGAATCATTTGAGCAGTTTGTCTGGTCTGGTCTTGTGTGTACAACTTGTTTCCAATCTTATTCTTTAACATTTTAAGTCTGGAAAAATCATTTAAGAGTTTTGTTTCTTTTTCCTTGAAATCATGCTTTAGTGTGATTACACTTTCTTGGATCTCCTGTTTTTGCTTAACAGTTTGATCAAGTTGTTTTCGTAAAGAATATAACTCCTTTTTCAATGTTTCTTCCCTTAAATTACATTCTGTTATGAATGTATGCATTTGACTATCCATTTTCTGCTCACGTTCAGTTAGCTCAAATTTTGAACGTTGTTCATATATGGCCAGCTGACCTTTATAGATATTAAGTCTAGTGGTCAAAGTATCATCAGGGATAAACACTGTGTTCTCATGCAATTCACAAGTATTATCTACAACAGAAGATGCACAACTTAGTACAACAGACACGTCGTTGTGATTCACGTATTGTTCATATGGGATAACATTACTATTTCCCATATTAACAGTATCTGATTCAACAACATCTGTCTGTTGTACTTTGTTGGGAATCTTCTGTTCATCTACCATGTTATATGTGTCATATAGCTTTAGTACCATAGATATGATAGATGGATTGGAAGGACCAGCTTGTTGTGGTGATGAGACTGCAGAAGACAGATTAGCCATGAAGATGGTTTGAGCAGTGGGTTCATCATCAACGTCTGAGTCAAAAGCATCGCAGTCATCAGCTTGGAAGATGTTGGGATCATTTAGTGCCAAGTCCTGAACTGGTTGATCATCCACATCAGCATCAAACGTATTCCCCTCATCACCAGCAAGAAACAGTAACTCGTCTTTGTCCAAAGCTGCTCCATTCTCTTGAGCTTGCATCAACAACATCTTATCTTTGAAGTAGTCAGAGTTCTGTGGACGCTTTGGTTGAGTGCAGTTGCTTGCTATGTGTCCTAATCCACCACAGTTCTAACACTTGGTTTGCCTTCCCTGTCCTGGATTAGCATTCCCAACTCTGTTATGTATATTACCCCAAGCAACGTTCCTTTGATTCAAATTATGTCGTCCCTGAACATTCTAAATCACTACCCTTCCATCTTCCACAGTTGCATGGTTACATGGATTTGATGCAGTTCGAAGTTGGTTGTTAGTTTGAGGGAGTGTTGCTCTGAACTGTTGGACAAGTAGAAAAACTTGGTTGGAGAGATTATCAATCATCTTGTCAGTATGAGAGTATCCTGAGTCCAGTTGGTTGTTCACAGCAGATGGTGGGTGCAAAGATGATTGGACAAATGATGTCTGATTCTGTGATGAAGATGGATGGTGATAAACTTGATCAAGTAAGGATTGATTGAACGACTGAATATTTGAGACAAATGCAAGTGGATCATTAGATGTTTTTGGATTGAGTTTTTCCCTCAGTTGACGATCATAGACAACATGCTTTTCATGTTGTTGTAGGTAAGCGTACAACTGTTCATAATTAGTCTGTCTCAATCCTTTGTTGAGCTTCACGGCTGTGACACATCTATCCCACTCGGGCGACATGTTGTTCACAAACTTAGAATTGAGCTGGATAATTGGCATTGTCATCTTGATGATCCTCATGTCATTCACAAGTTTGTGAAATCTCACATAATAGTCAGTTATGTTTTCACCAGGATTCATCTTGAAGTGCTTAAACTCATCATACAACTGAGATTCACAATCTTCTTTGGTCAGTTCAGATCCAGCCAGAAGCATTTTAACATTGTCCCAAATAGCTTTGGCTTCAGTGTTGAAGTTGATAAGTTTGTAAACGTCTTTGGGTAGACCTTGAATCACAATGTTAGAAGCTCTAATGTCATCATCATAACGCTTCTTCACCTCCTCATTAAGATCGTTGTACTCATGTGGCCTATCGATTCCAAGAGTGACAGTTCCATCCTCAGCGGTAGTGACAGCATCTCTAGTGGTGCCCATTTGAAAAGGTCCTTCATCAATGGATTTAAGAATATTAAATCCATTCTCTTTACCCAAACAGTAGAGTAGTATTCTTTGTGCCCATGACTCATAATCCGTCCTATCAAGCATAGGAGGGCGGGTATCAGACCTGGCAGCTTGAATGTCATCAGAAGACGTGCTTGCCATGACGTAAACTTACACGGGATTTTACAACTCTTGTGATTTAAACCGAGAAATCGAATCTTTCGCGGGATGTTGGGAACTATAATTTGTTGATTATAAAACTAAATTTGCATAAATATGAAACAACAGGGACTTAATGTAATATATAGTTAGCTTTAAGGGAAAGTTAGGTTTTCTTGTAAAACCCTATTTATAAAGGGTTTAGCCGGCTGTGATAGGTATCTAGAAAATGTAGATCTCTCAATGAGAGTCGAGTAGAAATGTGTGTGTGTACACGTTTTGTAGTAGTGTAGTAGTTTAGTTTATTTATGAATAAAGATGGCGCCTTTAATTAAATAAAAACCTTGTTAAGCATCATTGTTATTTGTTAATTCCGATGTATGTTATCAGTGATGTTTATCCTAGAAGAGGCTTAAACGATCTTTTACAATTGGTATCAAAGAGGGTGGCTCTCAATGTCTAGGATCTACAAGGTTGGAGATGGAGCAGATTCGAAGGACGAAGAGCAGATCTGGAAAAGTTTATTGTCCACAGCAGCAAATCTTGAATGTTTTGAGTTATTCGTTATTTTTTTTATAAGGGTGACATTGATTGGTTGTTTTAATTAAAATAACCTCGTACAGTTGACTGATTTGATGAGCAATAAATTGGTCGGTGGGTGTAATGGTGAAAACGCATTAATTAAACCTTGTATGGTGGAAGAATTATTATTATTGCTGTTTGATTGAATTAATTGGGCAAGTGGAAGTGAATTAATTCTTCTCCTCGTATTCACGATTTGGTTAATTAATTGATCGGTATTTTATTGAATAAGTGGGGCTGGTTGATCACATTTGAGTGGATCTGATTGTAGTGTGTACCATGGGACAGTAATTCCATATTATCTTCGTATTTTATTATTAATCAATTAGGCGCATGTGATCTGATCTTTGTACTGGTCAATTTGGTGATATTGTATTCGTACAAATCAGTGGTCCTACTGATTATATTATTCGGATGGTTTATTTATGTAGGGCCAGTGCATGATGTATTGATGTGTGCTGCTGTTGTGAGTTAGAGCAGATCACATTTGAAAAATTATTTTAATGCTGCTGTTGTTGACCACTTCTGGTGTATGAGACCAAGAAGTGAATGGCTCTTGGTACTGTTCTCAAATTAATACTGCTGCTACTGTTTTCAATATTAATTCTAGTTTCAGTGGTGATTAATTCTGGTGGCAGTGATTATTAATTCTGCTGGGGTTAACATTAATACTGCTCTCACTCTCAGTTAATTCTGCTCTCATAAGTTTGTACTGCTCGTCTTCGAATGTTAATTCTGCTCACCTTAGCAGTTAATACTGCTTGGCTTTCGTGTTTATACTGCTGGCTCAAGATGGATCGAGGACAGAACTTTATTTTTATGGCTCGTTTTGGTGATTATTTGAAGAAGACGATTGAATATTATTTATTTGATGTTGTAGTTGAGTTTCACAGGTGCGTGTTCTTATCATATCTCTAAGTGGGTGGAGATAACTTATTTGTGCGTTAATGCGGTGACAAAGACTTGATGAATCTAGCAAAAATGTGTGATCTACAATCTAGGGTGCTTAATGCTCACATTTGCTATCACTTTAAGGAGTTACGTTGTAGTGCTCAGTGTCTCATATAGTTGAGGATTTTTTAAGAGGTTGCGACCTACTTCTAGTATGAGTTTGGAGTCACGTGGATAGTACAAGATATAAGACGCAAGTTTGGGAAATTCAACTTCTTCATCAAATTCGTTATACTCGGTTTTCTTCATCAATGATCATTTCATAAAGCCTACGGAGTTCGTGATTCAAGAGATGATTATTGGTTTCAGGGGAAGCTTGTTTAACCATCTACATGCACCACTTAAGGGGAAGTGATTCGATTCAAGTTGCATTGAAGACCCCTATTCGATGATTACAAAAAGGGGAAGAAGATTGGTTTGCAGCTTATCGTGGTGACATGTTCAAGAAGACCTCAAGGAAGCATTGAAGGTTGTTTCATGGAGATAGTTTTGTAATATCAAATAGGGGAAGATTGTTGGGAATTATAATTTGATGATTAAAAAACTACATTTGCATAAATATGAAACAACAGGGACTTAATGTAATATATAGTTAGCTTCTAGGGGAAGTTAGGTTTTCTTGTAAAACCCTATTTATAAAGGGTTTAGCCGGCTGTGATAGGTATCCAGAAAATGTAGATCTCTCAATGAGAGTCGAGTAGAAACGTGTGTGGGTGTGTACACGTTTTGTAGTAGTGTAGCAGTTTAGTTTATTTATGAATAAAGATGGCGCCTTTAATTAAATAAAAACCTTGTTAAGCATCATTGTTCTTTGTTAATTCTGCTGTATGTTATCAATGATGTTTATCCTAGAAGAGGCTTAAACGATCTTTTACACGGGATTTTATAAAATCAACAAAAGAAACCGTAAGATACTGATTACTTGAGTGTGATATGATAAGGTTTGCAAATCACAATAAATAACCAAAGGTAAATTGCAATACTGGTCTTCAAAAAATCAAGTCACAGAAGTCAAGTCGCAACTGATCAAATCGCAACAAGTCAAGTCACAATTAGTCAAATCGCAACAAGTCAAATCGCAATAAATCAAATCGCAAGTATCAACTCGCAATGTCAAATCACAACTGGTCAAATCGCAATCAGTCAAGTCGCAACTAGTCAAATCGCGACTTGTCAATTTGCAACTAATCAAATCGCTACTAGTCAAATCGCAGTTACTCAAATCGCAGAAACTCAAATCCTAATGTCAAATCGCAATTCACAACCGGACAAAACTGTTACTTTCTTGCGATTTTTCTCTTTTCCCATTTTAAGTAAAACGCCAAATCGCAGCAGAATAATACACCAAATTGCAACCCAACAATACCCAACTTAACTCAAATCGCAACAATGAATATGTTACCGAGAGTCAAATCGCAGAGAAGAACAAGCACAAAACACCACTCGAATTTGTTCAAACACACAATAAACGAATGAAGCAAGCTATCCAAATACTAAAATAAGCACATATGACAACCCTAATCATGAAAGTACAAACATCTCTCAAGTCTAACCACAAACAAGATCAAACCAAATTGTTTTCCCTAAGAACTATTCGAACCAAAAGAAAACCACAAAAACCAATCTACAAATCTGAGAACATACGATCAAACGAACCTAACCTTGGCTCTTGATACCAATTGTAATTAATACTAAATCATAACATGTATGGTTCTTGTGGATTGGGCCAAATCTAGAGAGAGAAATGAGAGAAGATGGAACCTTTTAGAGATAGAATGAGAAGATGTTAGATTAATAGAATGAGAAGGTCCAACCCTCTCCTTTGGTGGGAGAGGGTATTTATACAATAAGCATAAATGTCCCATGTGGGTTGTGGAGTGAGCTAACAGTGGGTAAAGACCCGACCCAACTCCACGAATACTACGAAAACTAAACTAATATGATTAATCCTACAAGCTACTTAATGCTAATGCATATTCGGGGTGACCGAGTCTTTCATGTGAATATTCATATTCCTAACACATTGAAGTTGAATCCACACTTGTCCATATTAGCATCAACACATGATCTTGATCTTTCTCTTTTCCCAAACCTGCTTCATTTGTTGCATCATCAAATTCTGAACCTGCAAAATCATTAGTTCCTGCAACAACTGGCACATAGTTCATTGATTGGGTTAGAGACTCAAGATCAAATAGCCATTTTGGTCCTGCACCTGCAACATTAGATTTGTTTTCTAGAAATTCAACATGTAGGTTTTCTTCAACTTTCCTAGTTCTTGTGTTGTAAACTCTAAATGCTTTGCTATTGAGAGAATATCCAACCAAGAATCCTTCATCTGCTTTACCATCAAATTTGCCTAGATGGTTTAAGGTATTCAGAATGGTCACATGACACCCAAAAGGTCTTAGAAACCCTAGAGCAGGAGTTATACCTCTAAAAAGCTCATAAGGTGTCTTATTGTGAGACTTAACTACCAAAACCCTATTCTGGACATAACAAGCAGTATTAACTGCTTCAGCCCAAAAAGTGATAGGCAACTTAGAGTCAGCTAACATGGTTCAGCTTCTATCAGTGTCCTGTTTCTTCTCTCAGCAACTTCATTCTGCTGAGGAGTTCTAGCAACACTAAATTCCCTTCTAATACCCTTTTCTTTGTAGAAATCATCCATAACTCTATTCTTAAACTCTATCCCATTATCACATCTAATGACTTTTACCTTCTTATCCACTAAGTTTTCTATCTCTGTAATGAATATCTTAAGAATGCTAGGTGTCTCATCCTTAGAGCTTAAAAAGAAAACCCATGTAAACCTGTTATAGTCATCAGTAACAACAAGTCAAAACCTCTTATGCTTAATACTACTCACAGAAGTAGGTCCAAATTAGTCCATATGAAGCATAAACAATGGTTGATCAATAGAGTTAAAAATCTTGGGCTTACAAGAAGCCTTGTGTTATTTGCCCTTAAGACAGGCAACACAAGTTTGGTCATTTTCAAATCTTTTCTGAGGCAAGCCTCTTACCAAACCATCTTTTACAATTTTATTAATGGTTTTGAAGTTAATGTTACCTAGTCTTCTATGCCATAACATAGATTCATCTAATGAGGCCTTTGCAACAAGACAAGTAAGGGATTCTTTAGGAACAATCTTCTTCATATCAACATTGTACATGTTGCCCTTGGAATTTTGAGAAATACCTGACTTTCATCGGGTAGCTTAAAATCTAGAGAAAGCACAAGACATTCAGTGTCAGTAAAAAGAACCTTGTTCTTTTTGTCACACATTTATGAGATACTAAACAGATTATACTTAAGCTCTTGCACATAGTATACATCTTCATAATCCAATTTACCCAAAGGTAACATATCCTCCATCCAATGATTGAAAGTCTGAAAGATAGGACATGTTGCCTGTCATATGCCTGGAACACCCACTATTTGCATATCCTTGATCTTCATCATCTGCTTGTGAATGACCGTGCACATGAAATAAGGAAATTAGTATCCTTGGGGTACCCAAGCCATCACTGACTTGGGTTTGCCTCATGCATCAATATAGTTAAATCTTTTTAGAATAGTTGATGCACCATTGGATTGAAGAGGTCTCCAAATCCAACATGCTGAGGCCTTAACAGCATTAGCCCTCTTTTCCCTAGCAGTGATTTTAAAGTTGCCAGTACTAACTGCTTGGCTAGCAGTATGAACTGCTAGCTTTGCAGTTGTACCATTTGGTTTTCAAATTTGTCTTTATACCACTGCTCTTGGTTAAAAAGGCCTTTTAGCAGTTGTTGGTGCATGTTTGAAAGTTATTTTTGCACTTTGAACTGCTGGTTTTGGGTAAAAAGTCTTAAATGGTCTAACAGTATGAATTGGTTTTAGACCAGACTTCAATAAAACTACTTTGAGTGTCTTTCAAGCAATGTTAGAGTGAATTTGAGGCCTTTTAAGTTCACCCAATGGTTTGAATAACCATTTACCCTTTTGTTGCAAAAAGCTGCAAGATGATCAAAATTTCCACAAATGAAACAAGCTTTCTTATATAGGACAAAGTCATCACCTAGCTGGTGAGACTTGAGGTTGTTCCAATTCCTTTGGTTACCTTTGGGCTTGTTTGTGGTTCTATATTGTTCACAATATGTTACTGGTTGCCTAACATGTTTGACATATGTTTTAGGCCTAACAGTATGATTATTGACTACCTTAGGAACACTTGTTCCTTTTATCTTAATAACTTTAGGTTTAGTCATAACCTGATCTTCCTCATCATCATCAGATGTCCAGTCCTCAATGATTGGACCATCTGAATTCCTACCAGAGGACACTTTGTCCTCAGGGAGTGAAGTATCACTTGCACTCTGAAAGGGTTCACTTACTTTTATAGGCTTATCAACAACTACATGTTCTTTTGGCTTAACACCATATTCTAACTCAGGTTGTTGAAATTTAGGCAAGCCTATATGTTCTAGATCTATCCCTGGGGGTGCAGGGATTCCTCTGTGAGGAGGTGGAACACTCCTATATCCTAACCCAGACTTACCCTTGTTGATTAATTGACATTCAATTACTTTGTTTACACCCTTAGAAGCATATTCTAATGTTTCTACACTTAATTGAATGTTTTCATTTGCCTTTTTAATCCTATCCAACTCAGCTCTCAAAAGACTAATTTCAGCATTTTTAAAAGTTAAATCCCTTTTAAGAACTCCTATATCATCAGCAAAACTAGATTCATTGTTCTTATAATGCACTATTTGCTCTTCTAGGACAGCTAAACCTCTCTTATGATTTGACAAGTTATAATGAGTTTTGTTTAGTTCTATCCTTTGATCATCATAATATTTTCTTAAAGTTTCTAGCTCTTTAAGAGCAGTGCAAGAATTAGAACAAACTTTAACATATTTTACCTCAGTCTCAGAGAAGGCCATGAGTGCCATCTCAGTATATTCTTCCTCCTCTGTTGCAATGAAACTCCAATCAAACCCTAAGCCATCAATAGCTACCATAGCTTTTGAATTTGGCTCAGTGGTCTCCACAGCCTTGGACTTGCTTCTATAACCTTTGCTCTTGCTATCTTGCTGCCTAGGTCTTCTGCATTCCCTTGAGAAGTGCCCCATATTGTGGCAATTGTAGCATTCTATCTTTGATTTGTCAAAACCAGTAGTATCATTACTGTTGATAGTGATCTTCTTTCCTGTTCTTTGATAGAATTTCTTAGCCCTCATGCTAAGAAGTGAAATTTGTCATTTGAGGTACATCTCCTCCAAATCATCATCATTGATCTCTTGGAGGTCTTCATGAGTAAGCATAGACCCATCATTCTGGCTTGTCAGGAAAGCACAACAGGTTTTCTCATCCAGAAAACCAATAGTATTGCTTGATGAACTAGCCGTACCCATATTTGAGTTAGCAGTACTAACTCCCACATCAATCTTCACATCTTCAACTGGATTTGAGTTACTAGGAGATGACACAAAGGCCATGTTCCCAGTGCTTGAACTAGATCCTCCAAACTTCTTCACATCTTGTTCCACAATCTTGAAGTTGCTAAACAAATCCATCAAGTTCATAGTGTCAATGTCTGGCTGGCTTGTTCTTCCAGACAACAACATGCATAGCCCACTCTTCAGGTAAACTTCTCAGAAATTTGGAGTTCAAATCTTCTTAAGGTATATCCACACCAAGGACAGCCAGTTGGCTTACAATCTTCTGAAGCCTGTTAAACATGTGATCCAATGATTCATTGCTGGTTGAAGAAAAGTTTTCAAAGTTCTGCTTGAGAAGAGTCTTCTAAGTCTTCTTGGTGCCTTCATTCCCAACATACCTTGCAACAATGGCCTCAAACAATGTTTTAGCATCCTTGGACTTGCTGAAATTCAAAAGTTGATCATTTGGAATGGTCATCATCAGCATACTCCTGGCCTTGAGGTCATTCTTCTTTTGTACCCTCTCTTTTACAGTCACTGGGTTTATCTGCACAGTAGTCACTACCTTGCCATCAACTGTTGATGTAGAAGTTGAAGGCTTGAAAGAGTTTCCATCTTCAATAATTTCCCAGAGTGTATAGTCTTGCACCTGGAAGTATTGTTCTATCCTTAACCTCCACATATCAAACTCATTTTGCTTGAGTATTGGCAATTCAGCAGCCACATTTGTTTCAGTTGTCTCCATGTCCATTACTTCTTCTAAATTAGATTCCGCATACTTAATCATATTCACTCAAAGTATCATATACACGTTATACAGGACTAACATCCTAAGAGTGTATCAAATCAATCCTCTCATCATTGTTTGAATTTGTGTAAAACATGGTGTCAGTGTTGTCATAGGGGACAAGTTGGTTGTCAGTAGATTGTTGTGTTAAATCATATGGAATAAGTTGGGTTGATGGGATTTGTTGAGGGTAAGTAAAGTGATGTTGTTGTTGTACATAAGCATGATTTGACTGTGGAGGTGGAGCAAAGTGAGATTGAGCTATCAGTGCCAATGAATTTGGAGTTGTAGGAGGAGAATAAGTTCCATGAAGAGCTCGATCTTTGTCAACTTCAGATTGATGGCAGATAATCGTACAACAACCCATACAATGCATTGTGAAGATTTTTGGCTTGGCGAACAAACGTGACATACTTTTGCCAATCTGGACCAAGACAGCTGAGAAACTTAGTGTTGATTGCAATCCCGGGTAGAACAATGTTGTGTCTGTCCAAGTCATTGATGATGTTTGTGAACCGATGGTAATAAGACTCTAGTGACTCGTTTGATTCAATCATGAACACTGTATATTCATGGTAAAGTTTGGATTCCATGTCTTCTTGGTTCAGTTCAGTGCCTTCCATTAAGAGATGAACGTGTTCCCACATATCCAGCATCAATGCTTCGTAAAATCAGAGTAGGTATTCCCTGAAGAATATATGACATTGCAAGTTCATTTGCTTCACAATGAAGTATTTGCTCTGCAGTAAGTTGAGTCTCGGGAACAGGGGTCACGGTTTCAAGTCTTGGAGGAATAGCAGTTGCATCTCCTGGAACCGTTGTATTTGGCATTTTGAAAGGACCTTCTAGTATAACCTTTTTCAGATATTTGTCGTGAGGTTTCTTGAGTTCTATGAGCCTTAAGAATTGACTAGCCATTGAACATAATTTTCAGGAGTGAGCATTGGAGGTGTGTCAAGTGATCCAGCTTCATGTCTAGATTGTTGGCTGCTAAGGGCCTCACACATTTGATCAAACCAATGTGGTTGTTTTGCAGGAAGTGGGAAGGATTGCATTTGTTTTTGTTGATATGGTTGTTGTTGTTGTGGATTGAATTGATGTTGTTGCATAAATAGTTGTTGTTGTGGATACTGCTGTTGTTGAGGATACTGATGTTGTTGAGTATACTTCTGTTGTTAATGAAAATAGTTGAAGTAAGGTGGTTGAGACATAGTTGCACTTGTGTGGATGATGGATCTTTGTAGTTGATTGAAATGTGAGTTCCTTAGTTCAAAATCTTGTCTTATGAGTAAACTGCTTCTTAGTCGTAAACTTGGTGCTTACACATAAACTCTGGTCTTACGTGTAAACGTTGGACTTACGTGTAAACTTTGGCCTTATGAGTAAAGTTAAGTTTTTACGCATAAGGTTTACAAAACCAACGAAACCTTTCAAACTTATCCAAGCTTGAAGGATATCACAAGTCGAAGTATTCCACAAGCTTGTCCAAGCTAGGGAAGTACTGAGTAACCTTTGCTCGTTGAAGAAACAGAAGATTCACACTTAGGCGTAAACTGGAGACCTATGCGTAACCTTTGCTGCTTATGCGTAAAGTAAGGGTTTTGCGGCTTTATGCGTAAAATCAGGGTTTTAGAACTTGTGTGTAAGATCATGATTTTAGGCAGCTTACACGTAAACACTGGTACTTATTCGTAAAGTGACCAAAGTTTTTAAGATACATTTTATGCATAAAAGACATGATTTCCACAAGTTTCTTTTTGTCAAATCTCATAAAAAACACTTAAGGAACAATAAAATTTAGGCCTTTAACACTTGAAATGAAATTTGAGCTTATTTGTAAAGATGTACGAACTAAGAAACAAATAGAAAAACGTCATAAAAACAATAAAGTTTGATACTTTATGCTAAATCTAAGCTTCTAAACACTATATCAACCTTAAAAATTTCCAAGCTTTAAGATTTGAGTGTAAGAACCAAAGAATAACGCGAAAAATTTGAAGAATAATACGAACTAAACTACGAATTAAACCAAAAAATACACACTTCAAAGAAGTAGTAGGCGATTGATACCACTTGTTAGGTCACCATATTGATAAACACATGTATATTTTAGAGAGAGAAAGTTAGAGAGAGAGAGAGAGATATTGTATGGAACACGTTTAATAAGAATAAGAAAGAGTATCTTGCATAAACATGAACCAACAAGTATTAAGAGTGCTTACAATGATATATATAGGGGAGGATGCTAGGGCATCCTTCCTTTCTTTCCAATAGGCTTTGACTAAGGCCCACGGACTTTACATATTAAATCTAATAACACTAATAAACATGTAAGTATAACTAATAAAGCAACCTATTACAAAACATAATGACCGACACTTGATATAAGTAAAACGTATTCCCAACGGTATCTGCTTTAATCAATCTAAATATATTAAAGAGATGCTTAAAAAATTTGGCCTAGAAGATTGTAAACCTACTAAAACTCCCATGTCCACTGAAATCAAGCTAAACAAAGAAGAGGATGAAGAATCCGTGGATAGCACTAAATCTAAGGGTACGATCGGTAGTTTACTTTACCTAACGGCAAGTAGACCCGACATTATGTTTAGTGTTTGTCTTTGTGCTCGATTTCCAGAGAATCCCAAAATATCCCATCTGGAAGTCGTCAAATGAATTTTTAGATATATTAAGGGAACAGTACACTTAGGATTATGGTATCCAACAGATAGAGGTGTTGAAATGATCGTCTACGCCGATTCCGATCACGTGGGAGATTACGTAAATAGAAAAGGCACTAGTGGCGTTTGTACATTCCTTGGATGTTGTTTGACATCATGGTTCTCTAAGAAACAAACCGCTCTTACTATCTCCACAACCGAAGCCAAGTATGTATCCGAGGCAAGGCGTGCCAGTAAGCACTATGGATGAAACAATCTCTAATCGACTATGACATACATCTTAATGACATCACCATAATGTGCGACAACAAAGGCGCCATAGATTTAAGTAAAAACCCCGTACAACACTCTAGGACAAAACACATAAAAATCCGTCACCATTTCCTACGCGACAACGTTCAAAAAGGAAATATTTCTATCGAGAAAGTTTCCTCGGAACACAACATCACCGACATTCTATCGAAACCACTCAATCGTGAACCTTTCAATTTCCTCCGTTTAGGTCTAGGAATAATGGAACATATTTCGTAAATCCAAATCGCATTAGGATTGACGTGTTCTGATTTTTCATCCGAAAAGTCGTATACAACTCATCATTGAAGTTGAATGAAGAAACGTCATAACCTAAAACTCATCTCAAGACTCCTTACAGCATATGTAAGAGTCTCATGATAAGTCTTACTCAAAATCTATGATCCAAAACACACAAAATAAGTTATGTCCCAATTTGACACTTCCACGGATCCATGGATCCACAGAATACGGATCCGTCCGCCAAAGTTTTGGATCCGCAGGTCTGATGTCTGTATAAAAACCCCTTTTATGAAACATAGTTTCATAATAATAAAACCTAAACCATGACCCACTCACACAAATTAATCTCTTCAACAAAATTAGGAGCTTTTGTTCATCAAAACAAGCATATTTCATCAATCTGAACAACTACTATAGGTAATTACTACTTCATTATCCTTAATCTGAGTCTAGGATTCAAATTTTATGCATCAAAACCTAATGTGAGGGATTTTCTATATAATTCGTTATAATTCATGAATCAATTGTCAATTAGACTAGATTAGTATAGTTTATAACTATTAAGCCTTCCCAATTATCAATTATGCACAACCCTAATCAACATTGTAAGAAATTGATTTTTAGAAAACCCTCAAATTATTTTTCATAAAATCTTCTCACGATTAGGAAAATCATGAAATCATTTTCATTGCGTTGTTAATACAAACTAAAAACGTTTTCATTCATGTACGATGATCTTACTAATGTCGTAGAATATACATAATTAGTATGTACGTTCGCCAGATCCAAGTGAGCAATATTAAACCTAGAAGATGAATCTTGGATTATCTCAAAATCTATTTACCTAAAATTTACTTTCAAAAAACGAGTCGAGATAATTGTATCTTCACATAGTTTGCATATAGGCACAAACTAGAATTGAATTGTGCGTTAAAACATCTATCTACTTACATTGAATTATATATTTTAGGTGTCAATCATATCTCATGAGTACGACTTTGACTACAAAGATACCAAAAACTATATTCCTCACATTTCCCGTGAACCAACAACTCATGGAAGTCAAATTTGTGCGTTTATCAACCTTGAAACACGCGGTCTTCATGAAGGAAGAACCGTAGATGTCTCACTCCTTAATCAAGAACATATCTTCACCCCGTTTCGCACCATAGGATTTGACCCTTTACTCACTATAAATGAGCATGTTTGTCCTAGGTTTGTACTATAATTCTTCCATCAAGTAGAGCTTGTGCGAAACGAAGATCAATCCTTTTCTCTTAGGTTCTGGATACAAAATCATAAATTCGTCATGCTCCTCCAACAGTTTGCTCAAATCCTTAGGATTCCAAATTATGGTCAATGTGCCTATACGGAAGATTGGTCATTAGAGTCTCTTTTCAACTATCGAGAAGAAAACAGTCCATATCGTTCTTACGTACCCTCTCCACAAGAAATAATCCATTTCTTACGAACTCCACAATGAAAACACTATCTTGATCCAGACCAAATCCTTTTAAAAGAAATTCGTGAGGAACATCATCCATGGCTAATCAATTTAAAAGAAAATGTTCTTAGTCTCAAAGGAGACTGTGAGATTGTACCTGCATGTGTGGCTCACATGTTATATTGTCTCCTAACTGAACAACACTATAACCTCGCTTACTTCTTTGCAAAGAGGATTACTAACCTTAAGGGTCACAAAAGCAAACTAATCCCTTATGGAATGTTCTTAACTCGTCTTTATCATCACATCATGCACTTTAACCTACATCTCCATAGTCCTCTCTATACCATGTTCACAAGAGTGATGGAACCATTAAATGAAGCTCATATTTCAGCATATGAGATTCTGGAGTGATAACGCTCAAATTGAACAAGTTTTTAGTCACGTTATCATTAGTTTTGTGCATCATATTTGGTTATATTTGTGTGTATTTGTTACTAAATCATGAAAAAGTGAATATGCAAGTAAATATAGCCAAGTACAGGAAAAGATGATAAAAAGAAGAAGAAATGAAGTGATTATGCACATTGGAAGATTTACGAGGGGAAAACGAGAGAGAAACAACACGAGAATTCAAGGATTTGATAATGTCATGATTTCTATGTTCATATATCAAGAAAAGATCAAGTTCTATGAAAGTAAATAGTGCCACAACAAAGAAACAAGCACGTAGCGAGAAAAGTAAGAAAAAAATAAAATATGCAAGACAGAAGGCCCCATCCGATCGGATGGTGCCCGCATCCGATTCGGATGGGAGAAGAATAATTTACCGAGAGATCCAACCGATCGGTTGGACCTCAATACCGATCGGTTGGAGGAAGCTGAAGTTACAAAATCACATTTAATGACGAATTTAAGCCCCATAATCATGGTGGCTTATCATTTCCTGGTTATTTACTGTTGAGGGACGTTTTATCTTGAGGAGTAAGTGTTCTTACACTTATTTAAAGAGATCCAAGGTTAGTTTACAAGTGTGACACCCAAAACTTAGTGAAGGCTTACACCAAGTCCTTGCTAAACTTATTTTCATTGCCCGAAAACTTGTAATTGCTGTGAAAACGTCCAGGGAACCTTGAGTTCGAGTCTCAAGAGTTGGGTTCGAGTGTGGAGTTGTTTACGTATGATCATAGGCGATTGGAAGAGTGTGGTTGCTATAGTTCCACAATTCTAGTTCTTGTAATTCCAAAACTAGGTATTTCTTGTTTGAGTTATTATGAACTACTTTTACTTTAAGATGAATGAAAGTATGGTTTGTTACTTGTGTGTGATTATAATTGTTATGGAGTGATTTTGGTTATACTTGTATGTATGATTGATGAACTCAAATAAGTACACTTTATTACCATCATTTATCCTATTTATTTGACTTGTTTTATTATATTATGTATGAGAATCGATACGTTAATGTATACTTTTGTAATTCTCAGGTAAAAACAAGTATTATGTGAAACTTGGCGATTTTGGACTAATTATGGAGCAAAACAAGCAAGAAGTTAAGAGTCTACTGAAATGTACAAGATCAAGACATTCTGCTCTAGATACGCCGCATCTTGCTTATTACATACGGCGCATCATTATCAAGATTTCACAAGATACGATCCAAGACAACAAGGACATGCGCCGCATCTGAGGATGGAGTTACGCCGCATCTTCTGGCGGTGTATGAATATTCCTGAATATATTAATCTTGGACCCCACGCGAAGTTATGACAATGCGCCGCATCTACTTATTAGATGCGCCGCATCTTACCCTCAGACAAAAACTATAAATACCCCAGAACCAGACGAATTTCAAGAGCATATAATATATACGAAGGACGAGACAGAAACCCTAGGACGAATTCAGTCGAAGTAGCAGCACAAGACACACCTTGAACGAAGATACAAGAGCTATAAGAAGGTCATGCATGTATTTAATTCATAAAGTAGTTTTGTTTTATTGCATTAGTAAACTTTAATTCATCAGGATTGGTGGCTTGTGTAATGTGACAACGGAAAGGTTGCACTCCCTTAAAACTGCTTTCCCATTAATAAAGTTTATATGTTGATGTCTTTGGTGACTTTTATTAGTGCATTGATAACCTCTGTTTCTAGCTAAGCGTTGATCGGGTCGCCATGCCTCTGCCCTCGCCTATTTATTAGATCGCCTATGCATTCTATCATCTGTAGAAAAGTAGGAAGAAAGATAAATAGGATAGTCATAAGTAATCATTAAGGGTTTACTCGCTGATAAGATTAGAACCAACGAGAAAGGACTTAATCTCGGTGCGTTGCATCGAACTATACACTTCATATAAAACTAGCAATAAAACAAGTGACAAGCTACTTAACTATCAGGACAGGTCTTCTTATTGTCTCGAGTATTTATCTGTGTACGTGTGTGTTACTCGCTGATTCGTGCGTATTAGGTTAGTTTATTATTTAATTGCAACCAAACCGTGCCAGTCTCTCAGGCTGAAACCCCCTTGCGTTAGAATAGGTTGTATAGCTAACTTAAGATATAAAAATACTGATTAGGATAACTAGATAATACGTTCCACTCTTAGTGATCGACACTCTACTTACCATTATATTCATACTGACCGGGTACACTGCTCGTTAAAGTGTGTGTGTTATTGATAAGTCGGCTAAATATAAATTTAAAACTTGAATACTGCTAAAACCACAACGACATACCGTGGGTATAAATTAGAGCATACGTACACGCGCATCAAGTTTTTGGCGCCGCTGCCGGGGAGTGAATTGTTATTATCTGTTAATTTGATTAGTATTTTAATTAGGTTTTTCTTTTTAATTTTTAATTCTAACCGCTAACTCTGTTGTATATTAGGTTAATTTGCATTCATTGTATTATTTTGCATATTTTCTGTTTTGTGTGTTATTTGTTTTCTTTTATTTTTGTTGCTTTTCGTTTGTTTTTATTTGTTTTTATTTTTCGTATTTTCTGTATACTGATATCGTTGTACTGAGCTAATATAAACGATACGGCGCATCTGATTTCTTAGATACGGCGTATTGCGTTTAATTTTTATAAAATACAACGCGTTTAATTAATTCGATACGACGCATCTTTCCCCAAGATACGGCGTATCTGTTTTTAATGAGAAATTTTTTCTAAGCGATAACGCGATACGACGCATCTGTTTTTGCAGATACGGCGTATCTATTATTTTAATTAAAAACAGTTTTCGAATTATTAAACAGATACGACGCATCGATCTCTGTCGATACGGCGTATCTTCTGAATCAAAAATCTTGTATTTTGAAACGTAACGAAAATACGGCGCATTAACTTTTGTTAATACGACGCATTTAATTTTAAATAAATATCGATTTTTGATAATTAAAACTGATACGGCGCATTCTAATTTATAAGCGGCGTATCTATTTTCTGAATAAAGTCTGATTAAATTTTAACGATTATAAGATACGGCGTATCCAACTTTTTGGATACGGCGCATCGTCTGCAGATATCAGTAACTTTAATTTTTATTTTTCGTATTCCGTCTGCACATACCCTACGAAGAACTTGATTCAACCTTTCGAAGATCCTGAACGAGCCTTTCATTCGCTTAAAAGGCTTTTCAACACAAAAAGCTTTGATATTTCAAGTTCATTCGAGCTTGATTATTTTTCTGAAGAGAAAGAGGAAGAAGAAACAGAAACAATGGGCGAAAACACAACTATGGAGGAATACATGAACAAAACCCGTGCTGATTACACTTCAGGAGTTGCTAGACCAAAGTTTGATGATAAGTCAAAGTTTGAATTGAAGGGTCAGTTTCTCAAGGAGCTAAGAGAAAATGCTTTCAGTGGATCGGAACATGAGGATGCTAATGAGCATGTTGAAAAGGTCCTCGAGATTGCGGATTTGTTTACTTCAGAAGGAGTCACTGACGATCAACTCATGCTAAGAATCTTTCCAATCTCGCTAAAAGGAGCTGCTAACAAGTGGCTAAGGAATGAACCTGCTAGTTCAATCACAACGTGGGAAGATTTGAAGAGCAAATTCCTGAAAAGATATTGTCCACCTGCTAAGACCGCTAAAAAGATGGAGGCTATCAACAGTTTCAAGCAAGAGCCTGATGAAACTCTTTATCAAGCTTTGGAACGATTTAAAGATTTACTGGTAAAATGTCCTCAACACTATCTAACCCCTATGCAGGAGATAATATTGTTTTATCAAGGATTGGACGTGCCTACTAGACAAATCTTGGACGCTAAGGGAGCTGTGCCTCAAATGAGTGCAGCTAATGCTAGGAAAGCTATCCAAGAAGCTGCTGATCATTCTCAAAAATGGCACGATGGGACCTCTACTAGATCTAAGAGCAGCACTAAATTTGACGGGTTTGCTGCTATTCAAGCTCAATTGGATAAAATTAGTAGAGAGATGAAGAAGCGTGATGAAAAAGTGTATGCTGCCCAAGTTGGATGTGAAAAATGTGAAGGACCTCACTACACTAAAGATTTCCCAAATAAGAATGAAATTGAGACGTTTGAAGAAGCATATTACACCCAATTTGGACAACCATTCCGACCTTCAGGAAGATTTAGGGAAGCCACCCCGGGATTCTTTCAAAAGAACAACTTTAATCCCGCTTATCAAGAAAGGAGGCAGACTTTAGATGACACTCTAAAGCAAATTATGGTCGATGCTGCTAAAAGACATGAAGAGAATACTGCTATGATCAAAGAAATCCGAGCTTCAACAGACACTATTACAAGAAATCAAGGAGCTTCGATCAAAGCATTGGAACAACAAATTGGTCAAATGAGCAAAGTTCTTCAAGAAAGGGGATATGGAAGTTTACCTAGCTCAACTGAAACCAACCCAAGAGATCATGTCAAGGCCATAAGCACCACTGAAGAAGTTACTCCTAACATTCCTTTTCCTAGAAGACTGATGAATGGTAATGATGGTGCAAGACCCGAATTTTTCTTTAATTCTTCAATCAGTTTAAGGAGACTACTCAAAGAGAAGACAAAGATTGAAGAGGAGATCAAGGCTACAATGAAAGAAGAGAGCTCTGCAACCGACTTAAATGCCTTGCCTCATAAAGAAAAGGACCCAGGAAGTTTTACTTTACCTTGTTCAATTAATGATATATCTTTCAATAATGTGTTAGCTGACTTAGGAGCTAGCGTTAGTGTAATGCCCCTTAAGACATTCACTACCCTAGGACTAGGAAAATTAGCACCAACTAAGTTACTTATTGAATTGGCTGATAAAACGGTAAAACGACCTGAAGGGATTGCTAGTAATGTGCTAGTTAAGATTGAGAAGTTTATTTTCCCTGTAGACTTTGTTATATTAGATATGCCCGAGGATGTTAAGATTCCTTTAATCCTTGGAAGACCTTTCTTGTCTACTGCCCATGCTAAGATTGATGTGTTTAAAAGAAAAATCTCATTAAGGGTAGGGAATAATAAACTGGTCTATAAGTGCCAAGATCCTGTTAAAAGCATAATCAGAGGCGTCTATGTGCTAGGATTAAGAGAGCGTATGGACCTCGATCTTGAAGCTAGGCTCATGGGAGAAACATTGATTCAAAACAACTCAACTAATCCTAATCATGAGAACTTTGAGGAATTTATTGACCTTAATGTACCCACCGAACTTAGACGCGATATTGTTAATGATTCTGATGACGAGTGGTATGATTGCGTAGTAATTAACAAACGTAGGAGAATAGTTGAGAAAACAAATTTGAATAATGATGTGTTTATTGAACTACCACCTCACCTTGCATATTTGTGCCTATTTAATAATAAGAATTTCCCGTCTATCATTTTGTCATCTCTGCCCGAAAGGGACAGAACTTTATTTATACAAATATTAAAGAAGAACGGCGTGGAAATTAAGGACGAGCAAGGAGTGTTCAATATTACTGAATTGGCGATGAGGGAGCGCGATGTTTCCGACTCCTTCAATGATCGATATTAAAGAGCTGAACGTGAGTCTAACTTGAAGACTATGGAATAAAGACAAGTGCTGACCGGGAGACAACCCGGAAAATTTTTACTATTCTGTTATGTGTCGAGTCAGTCAGGCCCGCAGAGGATACGGCGCATCTCAATCCTGAGATGCGACGCATCTCTTGCACCGGTCATATCTTATTTTATTTTCTGCATTTTTATTTTCAACTTTAAAACTTTTTGTCAGTTTATTTTAATGCGGCGCATCCCTGGTTAAGGATGCGACGCATCTTCTATTCTGATTCGTATTTATTCCAGGCTCGATACGGCGTATCTTCTTCCATAAGATACGGCACATCGACTGACCTGATGATTTTCAATTTTATTTTTTACATTTTATTTTTGCTAACTACTAATGTATTATGCAAGTTTGAACATTATTAATTTAGGTGTGTTAAAGTCTTGGTGGTATTATAGATTCCTGCATTTCTTGTGGATACATCAATTATGAAGCTTAAACGTTCTCATCCACAAGAAAGATGATTTTTGCTCTTATACAAATAATGGAGGATCATACCGAGCAAATCTCAGGGGAGTTTTTCCGTTCTAATTCTTTTATTTTCCAATTTTTAACCTTTTATACAAACAACGAGGACGTTGTTTAACTTAAGTGGGGGGATTGGAGAATTAGAACACTTACTTATCTTAAACTTTTTCAAAAATTATGCTTAAAATGTGCTTAATATATCAAAATTTAAAATTTTTAGCATGTTTTTGTTTAAAGTGTAAGTTGCATAGCTGCACACATGACATTATTTTCAAAAATTGTGATTTTTCAAAAATTCACAAATCTATGAGTGTGCCGGTGACTTGTAAACTTTAGAACTTGGCTTGTATACTGTTCGAGACCACCATAATAAGTATTATTTTATATAATTGGAATGACTTGTCTAAATTGGTAAATTTCTAGGATTACACCCAAATAGCCTTTATATGTTATGTGTTATTAGCTAACTACACTGGTTAGTTAACCCCCGTATAAACCCTTTTGTTACTCTCACTTTTAGAGTAAGATACCCCTAGAAAAACACTCAGAGCCATTCATTTCGTTTCTTACACCTTTGTTATAATGTTTCGTTACACCCTTACACCTTAGCCTACCCTGTAGATTAAAATCCGTGGTTGGTTAATTGCTTTAGGCAAAGTGTGTTTTCTTACATTACCTGTGTTCGCGTGCGTAATTCATTATCTATGGTTAGGTCGGGAAATTGCACAATGCAATTGGAGTGAAAGTAAATATTATATATCTTTGAGTTTATTTTTCGTGTGTTTACTACTTTCACTATTACCATTATTTCTGAAGTCATGAAAAGTATGGAAAAATTATCCAGAGTTATCGTTATAGTGATGTGGTGAAATTTTACACATCTATGTTGACGTCAAAAAAAAAATAAAAAATAAAAAATCGAAAAAATAAGAAAAGAAAAATAAAAAGGAAAAGTTGGAAGTTTGTTTTTACCAACTTATGTAAAGTTTTGTATTAAGTGGTCGATATCACCACTAGTTGTTGTATATTATATCTATGGATTGAATGGGAGTTGAACGTTATGGGAACGCCAACTAAGGTTATTCTTTGATTGAGATCTTGTTGAGTATAATTCGTGTCTACCTAAAGCGTGTGTTTCAAGTGTTAAATCGTGAGTTATTCTATGATATGAGTCTTATTCAAGGGATGGTTGGGATAGTGATTAACCACACTTAGGATTTTAATTTATCTGTTTCGTTTATTTTTCATTTTACACCAATTTATATCCCAAATATTATCCATACCCTATATTATTCTTTATCCAAACCTTTGATTTATTGAGATTAGGGATTTGAGCAATCTTAAGTATCGTAGTCGTGGATTCGGCTATGTATTTATGATTTTGTCGCCCTTTTTGATATAATATTATTGGTGAAGATTACTTGGTCCTATCTTTAGCCTATTCGAGTTAAGGATTTGAGCAATTGCAAGTATCGTGTTCGTGGATTCGATCATGTATTTGTGATTTTGTCGCCTTTTCTGGAATTTGAGATCGATAGAGATTAAGAAGAATGATTAACCCTTAAACCTATAAACCCTTTTTACCGCTTTAGACTTGTTATTCCTTGGCTTTAGTGGGGGAGATGAGTATACTTGCCAAGCTTATGATAGAATATTCGTCACGACTGGACAGTTAAACGATTAGATTTACTTTTATCAAATTATTTTATTTTACTTCTAATTCGTTAAGTGTTTGGTTGTGTGATTATGACAAAAATGAATACATGCTTAAATATAAAAATAAATCCTAATATCTTTTAGGATACATTTTCATAAGATTAATTGTAAGGTTTACTTGGGGACAAGTAAAGTTCAAGTGGGGGGATATTTGATGAACTCAAATAAGTACATTTTATTACCATCATTTATCCTATTTATTTGACTTGTTTTATTATATTATGTATGAGAATCGATACGTTAATGTTTACTTTTGTAATTCTCAGGTAAAAACAAGTATTATGTGAAACTTGGCGATTTTGGACTAATTATGGAGCAAAACAAGCAAGAAGTTAAGAGTCTACTGAAATGTACAAGATCAAGACATTCTGCTCCAGATACGCCGCATCTTGCTTATTACATACGGCGCATCACTATCAAGATTTCACAAGATACGATCCAAGACAGCAAGGACATGCGCCGCATCTGAGGATGGAGTTACGCCGCATCTTCTGGCGGTGTACGAATATTCCTGAATATATTAATCTTGGACCCCACGTGAAGTTATGTCAATGCGCCGCATCTTACCCTCAGACAGAAACTATAAATACCCCAAGACCAGACGAATTTCGAGAGCATATAATATATACGAAGGACGAGACAGAAACCCTAGGACGAATTCAGTCGAAGTAGCAGCACAAGACACACCTTGAACGAAGATACAAGAGCTGTAAGAAGGTCCTGCATGTATTTAATTCATTAAGTAGTTTTGTTTTATTGTATTAGTAAACTTTAATTCATCAGGATTGGTGGCTTGTGTAATGTGACAACGGAAAGGTTGCACTCCCTTAAAACTGCTTTCCCATTAATTAAAGTTTATATGTTGATGTCTTTGGTGACTTTTATTAGTGCATTGATAACCTCTGTGTCTAGATGAGCGTTGATCGGGTCGCCATGCCTCTGCCCTCGCCTATTTATTAGATCGCCTATGCATTCTATCGTCTGTAGAAAAGTAGGAAGAAAGATAAATAGGATAGTCATAAGTAATCATTAAGGGTTTACTCGCCGATAAGATTAGAACCAACGAGAAAGGACTTAATCTCGGTGCGTTGCATCGAACTATACACTTCATATAAAACTAGCAATAAAACAAGTGACAAGCTACTTAACTATCAGGACAGGTCTTCTTATTGTCTCGAGTATTTATCTGTGTACGTGTGTGCTACTCGCTGATTCGTGCGTATTAGGTTAGTTTATTATTTAATTGCAACCAAACCGTCCCAGTCTCTCAGGCTGAAACCCCCTTGCGTTAGAATAGGTTGTATAGCTAACTTAAGATATTAAAATACTGATTAGGATAACTAGATAATACGTTCCACTCTTAGTGATCGACACCCTACTTACCATTATATTCATACTGACCGGGTACACTGCTCGTTAAAGTGTGTGTGTTATTGATAAGTCAGCTAAATATAAATTTAAAACTTGAATACTGCTAAAACCACAACGACATACCGTGGGTATAAATTAGAGCATACGTACACGCGCATCAATGATGTTACAATTGTTGGAGTATTCTTATTTCATAGTGATGCATGAAAACATGTCTTGTTTTATGAGTTTGTTGAAATACAATCTAATCTTGCTTAATTGGTTGGTAAAAACAGTTCTAAAGATTAACAAAGGCCGAAAGGATTTTCTTTATGTTTTTATTCCAAAAAGTTAGTGCACGAATTAGTATGGACTATGGTGTGTGACAAGCACCATATTAATTCATTAAAGTGGATTTGGAAACGATTTCGTCACGAGAAAACGCCGAAAGGATTCGTAGGAATTCTTAAGATAAGAAATGCTTTTCAAACAACAAAGAGTTTAATAGAATTGTCGTAATAGTTAAACAAGGCCGAAAGGAATTAACTAGGAGATTGAATTCTTAGAGATGATTTCTCATGATAAAAGCCATTGATTGTGAATCACTCATTTTAAGTTGTGCATCATTACACGTCACACCCAACTTGGTAGATTACTCTATACAATTAGTCAAGGAATTACACACAAGTATATTTGTTTTTGATTAATTGGATTTTACTTACCTTAGAATTTGCACCAAATTGGATTGACAACCCTTTTTGTTAAAACTTATTTTACTAAACCCAAACAACAATTCCCTTGGGACGATCTCGACTAACCCACCTTTACTACCACGGACGAGTATACTTGCTCGTATGTGTTGATTAGAGAATTTGATAAATTTTGTTTATAAATTTTTAAAACTTGCACGACCCGTGACACATCAAGTTTTTGGCGTCGCTGCCGGGGAATTTGTTAATTTACTTGGTAGTTTGGTTTGGTAGTTTATAAGTTTTGTAGTAAAGAAAAGTAAAAAAAAAAAAAAATGGTTCGGAGCCAACCGAACCGGATGGATTCCAATCCGATCGGTTGGTGGCTTCGGTAAAAAGTTTTTAGATTTTATTGTTTTTGTTATTTTTCAGTTTAAATGTTAGTTTAATGTTATTTTTAATGTGATTAAGTGTTAGAGTAATTAAGATAATTAATAAGGTAAATAGAATAGTTTTTACATGCTTTTAATGTTTTATTAAATTTAGTAAATGTAGTTAATTTTAGATTTAATAGTTAGTAAGTAAAAAGTTTTAATTTATGAGTTAGTTAATGATTAGTAGTTAATTAGTTTAATGAAATTTAATGTTAGTAATGATGTTTAGTTTTGCATTTTTATAAATTAGTTTATTCTCAATTATTAAGTTTTTATATTAAAAAGTTTTAATTTAGTTTTCAAATAAAAATAAATATAAAAAAAAAGTTTTTTTTTTCTTTTTTAAGAAAAATTTTCTATCTAACCGATCGGATGTTGCCCGCATCCGATTCGGTTGGGTAAAACTGATTTTTAACGATTCAACCATCCGATCGGATGGAGTTCAATACCGATCGGATGGATGCCTCGGTAAAAGTTTTTGAAATTTTTAATTTTTAGTTGTTTTGATGTTTTAAGAGTTTGAAGTTGTTTGTTTGCTTGCTTTGGTTTAATATTTTAATATGTTTCGATTATAACTAACCCTCACGCTAATAGTTTGGAGTTTTTTGTTTTTGTGGTTATGTTATAGTTAGTGTTTAAGTATAATGGAGAGTTTAAGCAATGTGTCGGAATACTTGAGAAATTTGGAAGAGATGCTGAAAGATTCGGGTGATTCATTGGGGAGTTTGGAAAATATTTTGAAAGGAAAGAAGAAGTTGGAGAAAATCATGTTTGTTTACCTAAGGAGAAAAGAGTTGTTGTGTTTACACGAGCACCACCTAAAGAGTTTGATGCACCGTTCATGAGGTATGCTACACCTTGTGGTGTGGAAGGTATAAAAGCTTGGGATGCTCAGCTTAATATAGAATATGGTGACAACTACATTACGGAAGATAAGCTTGGTTTTGTTAGACTTGACTATGAGGATTACAGAAGAAAGATAGTGAGAGAAGTGAATGTTAATATTCATGGTCATGTGTTCAAAGTTGATTTTGTTGTTTTGGAATATGGGAATGCTGATGAACCAGAAGTTGTGTTTGGTAGAGATTTCATGGTTAAGACTAAATGTAGGATTGATTTTGCATTGGGAGAGATGAGGATTGATGTTGATGATATGGTAGAAGAAAAGGTAGGAAAGGGAGAGATTGTTAAAATAGGAAAAGCGAATAGAAAGAAAACACCACTTAACAAACTTACCCGGCCCTCCACCCCTAAGAATGAAAGTTCTTCATCTAGTTCACCACCCAAAACACCACAAATAGTTAAACCATTAACCCAAGAGCAAAAGGAAGCGATTTTGCAAAATTTGGAAAGGAAGTTTAAGGAGCTTATGGAGGAAAAGCCGGTTATTGATGTGTTGAACAGTTACATGACTTATCGGAAGAAGTTGGATGCAGTTATGATGGCAAGGGCTAGGTTAGAAGATAAGAATTTTGATAAGGTTGCAAGAGAAAGAATAGTTGAGAATGGGTTGCCCGAAAAGGAAAGCGATCCGGGAAATTTTGTGTTACCGATTAAAGTGAATGGAACAGATGCGATGTATGCATTGGCTGACATGGGAGCAAGTGTGAATGTAATGCCGTATCCAATGTATAAGAGATTAGGACTTGGTAATCCTCAACCAAATCAATATAATCTTACTATGGCTGATAATTCACAAGCAAAAGCGATGGGAGAAGTAAAGAATGTTAGAGTCCAAGTAGGATATCAAGCTTTCTTGGCGGATTTTCTTGTGCTTAACATTCTAGTGGATAAGGAGTTACCATTGTTGTTAGGAAGAACGGTTTTGAGAACTTGTGGAGCTATTATAGATATGGGTAGAGGTACTATGACTATTAGTGATGGAATCTTGAAGCATACGTATTATCCAAAACCTAGGGGAAAGATTGTTAAGGAAGTTCATGAAGATGAAGAAGAAGACCATTTGGGTTGTTTTGAAGTAGGTAGAGATGAAGAAGGGAGGCCTAAATATGGGTCGGTTGTCCCAAGTTACTTTGATATTGAAGATGAGATGGAAAGAGCTCTAGCGATGGAGGCTTTCTATAACCCATTTAAGAATGTTTTTGTGTTTAACAAATTGACAGATTTTCTTGGATCTTTACTGGTCCAACTAAAGAATTTGGAATGGGGACCCGAAGGATCTAGTGTTTACAAGAAGGAAAAAGAAGACGGAGAATGGCATGTGAAGTTTGATATAGTTTGTCCGGATGGAAGGAACTTTACAAGGAAGTTTAAAACGCAAATGACTAACCGAAAGTTGTCCGGGAAGTTTCAAAATGAAGATATCTTGAGGCACGAGTATTTTGAAGGATGAAAGACAAGAGTTTGAAGAATAAAAGCACAAAGCTTGTGCTAGTGTTTGTTTTGTTTTCTTTTTAATTTTTATGCATTTCAAGTAGTTTAATGTTTGCATTTAAGTTTGAGTTTAAGTTAAGACCTTTTGATTGTCTTGGTTTTATTAAGTTTTAAGTTTATGAAGTTATGTTTTGAGTTTAAGAGTTAAGTTTTGTTTTAGAAGTTGTAGAGATAGACTTGAAAAACAAGTTGGGAGATTAAGTGTGGTGGAGTATTTTTCATGCTTAAAAGGAGTATTTTTGAAGAGTGAAAAACACTTTTACTTGTTCTTACAAGTGTGATAAAGTGTTTACAAAAGAAAAAGTGAAGTTTTTGCAAAAATTCAATCCGAATCGGTTGGATCAAATACTGATCGGATGGAGTGAAATATATATACTCAAGATTTCAAAAATCACAAAAACACACACACACTAAATCCACCAAACTTGGGGTTCAAAAATTCGACCATTAGGAGTTTATTAAGTGTTGCAGGAGTGTTGAAGGATCATCTATGGCACCTAAACAAGTAAGTACATCATCAATTCGTATTAATTAGGTTTTAATTTGGATTTCTTGAATTAGGTCAAAATTTGGGTAGTTTTGATATAGTTCGAATTAAGATGTAATTTTTCTGGAATAGATGGGTAAATGATTGAGGAATTCATTGCAAAAAGAATTAGATAGATTGATTAAGTTTTGAGGAAGAATTGATTGATTGAATTTTTGGATTAAAATGGGTCAAAACTTTGAATCGATTTAGATTGTAATTGATGATTCCAAGGTGTTATTTAGTTGTTTATTAGTGATGTTAGGATGATGCATTGTGGATTAGAACATAAATTGAGGAGCTTTGGTTTGGTAGTGTTCATATGTTCTAGGAAGATTGAGAAATCATGCAAATATGTTATGAATATGTTTTGGAGATGAGTGGGATATGTAGAAACCATGATAATTGATCAAATGTATGAGAGGAAAGAGTAGGATTTGATAGAATTGATTGGAAGTCGGAGAAAGAAAAAAATTTCTTAACAGTAGGTCCTAACCGATTTGTTTGCGGGGCAATGCCGATCGGTTGGGCTAGGACATTTACTCCATCCGATTCGGTTAGAGGATTACCGATCGGATGGATGGCTCGATAAATGAAAAAAATATATTTTAACGAGTTTTGTGACTTCTAAGTCTTGTAATCTTGGTTCTTATGCTCTTATACTATCATATGTTTGTGTTTTCTACAAAGTTATCTTGCAGGTGGCTCGAGTTCATCACGTGGTGGAGTGAATCCGATTGTAACAAAGTATGTGCAAAGGAATGCTAAGAGCAAGGTCAAATATACTCTCAATCAGGAGCGTAATGAAAACTTGAAGTTTAGCAACCTTAGGAAGGAGGAAAAGAACGCTTTTCGGGAGCGTCTTTCAAAGCTACAAGGGAGAGAAATTGCTAAGCCAAGGTTAGTTGATTGGAATTTATTTGCAGAATATGATTCTGAGATGGAGTTGAGAAAAATGATAAGAATGTCGTATGTGTATGAGGGAGATGGTGACAGTTTTGAAGATTTTTCGTGGGAAAGAGCGTTTAGTATTTATGAGAATGTTAATCGAGAATGGTGTTTGGAGTTTTTCTCCACGTTATATTTTGAAAGAAAGATTGTGGATGTCGTGAATGATAAATGTATCTGGTGTAGGCTTTGTGGTAGGGAGCATGTTTATACTTTGCCGGAATTTGCTGTTGCTCTTGGTCTATACAATCAAGATGAAATTGAGCATCGTTTGTTTCCACCTCATTTTGCGAGATTGGTAAGGAAGCATAATGATTATGAGGGTCTAGCGGATTATTGGAATAGACTGGGAGATCTAGGTTGTGGTAGAAGAAACTCGTCCAAGTTAAGGAATCCTATTATGAAGATTTTACAAAAATTGATCGCTTGGGGGGTTTTGCATAGAACAGGTAGCAGGGATAAGTGCAATCAACAGGATTTGTGGCTAATGAAATTGTTAGAGGAAGATAAGAACGGGAACGCGGCTTGGATAATAGCCGAGTATCTTTCAAGAAGAGCACCAGGGATAAAGGATAATAGTGTGATTTGTGGAGGTCACTATGTGACTATGTTGGCAAGAAATTTGGGTTATTTTGTGAATGAGGAATTGGAGAAATGTTCGGAGATGAAGGAAAGTGAGACGTGGGATGATAAAAGTTTTGGTAGAGCGTTGGATAGGAAAACAAGGATGTTGGGAGATTGGACAGAACCAACGGTGGTCACACCTTAAGGAGCACCACAACAACCGTATCATCCACCACCACCAATTGGGAATGTTCATGCCCCAGGTAGTTTTGACTCGGGATGGGGAGATTGGAATCGTGAATTGAATGAGATAGAGTGTAGGGAAGTGTGGAGAGATTCTATGATGATGAGGTAAAATTACAACTATGATTATTCCATATCGATGATTCAACATGTGGCTCGTGATGCTGACTATGAGGTACCTCCCTACAACCCACCAAATGTTCCACCATACCCAATTCAGTATGACCCATATCCTGGCCGATATCCTTATCCGTACCCCAGGTAAGCACCATTCCCCGATCCAGTGCCAGTTTATGGTAGAGTTCCTACAGTTGGAGGTTTGAGTTACGATGTAGGAGGTTCTTCGTCAGGAGTTGGAAGAAAGAGACAAAAAGCTTTCACAGTTTTTGAAGGAGAAGAGAATTATGAGGAAGAAGAAGAGGAGGAGAATGATGACGAAAGTGAAGATGAGCTGGTTCTTGGCAATGAACACATGGATGCCGATGATTGATGATCAACGAAGATTTGGTAGTATTTGTGTTTTAAAAACAATGATGGGTCGAATAATTTCTGTTTCCGCTACTTTAACTTAACTTTATTAGGATTTTATTATTTATGGTTTGTTTTGAACTACTTTTGTTTGTTTTAGTATTTTGTTTTGTTTGTTTCGCGTATAGTTTTTGTAGTTTTTGCAGGGGAAGAATTCACGGAAGCTTAGTGTCGATCAATATTTGGAGTTAGAAGAACTCATGTGCTTACTTATGGTCAAATATGCCTATGCGAATTTTTTTTCCGGGTAGTATTTTTATTTTTTTTATTTAACTAAATTTTTCCTATTTCCTTTACTTTTAAGTTCATTTTATTACATTGAAGACAATGCAAAACTTAAGTGAGGGGGAGGGAAGAAAATAGGAAAAATTCGTTTAATTTTTAAATTTTTAAGTTTTTAGTAGAATTTTGGGATTCGAGTGACTAGAGTTAGGTTTATATAGATTGATTCATTGGTATAAAAATGAGGCTATTTGAAATTTTTTTGGTATTTAATCAAGTAAGGAGAGCTATTGATAACTATTGCTAGCACATGTTATAAGCCACCTTAAATTGTGAGGATTTAAGCCTTTTTGTATAAAGCATTTCTTATGCTCTATATTTCGTTATGAGTGTGCCGGTGATTATGTTGATTCTAGAACTTGTACGTGTTATGCATTACGGTTAAAATTACTTTCGAGTAATAAAATATATTCAAATGATAAGAGGGAAATTAGGATTTACAACAAATGGCCATCCGTTTACAAAAATATTTTTTGCTAACCACATCAGTTAGTTAACCTATGTATTTGGAAACCATTTGTTAGCGTGAATATTTTAATCTAGATACCCTTAGTTACACCTTCTGAGCCTATATTTTCTTTTGATTAAATCCAGAAAAATACAAAAAGATTTTACACCTTACACCTTAGCCTTACCCGAATCAAGTTCAATTGAAGTTCAAAACTAGTTATTTTTTGATGATTACATGTTGACCACACTTTGTATGTGTATGTGTTGTTTCATTGAAGAAGGAGGTCGCTACTCTTATTTGTATTTTTTGTAGCGTGTGCTCATCCAAAGTGTGGGGGTGACGGAAAAAAAAAAAAGAGGAATGAATAGCCAATGAGCTATGAATGTATGAATGGATGAAAATAAAATAGTTAATGAGCTATGAAGAAAGAAAGGAGTTAGTATGAGATGCGGAATAATAATAATCAAAGAAGTTTGGTGGAGTGATCATTTGAGGTATAAAGAGTTGGGAACGGAATTTGGACTTGATTCTTGATTCTTATTTATTTATTTTTATTTTGTAGAAACCAATCACAAATAATTCTCATGTCTTATCTTTACCTTTACTAATTACTTGATTTGTTGTTAGCTTTCGAGCATCCGGATTTAGTGATGGCTTTGTTTAGATATGTAGTGCATGGATGTTCTAGTGACCATCCGGGTTTTTGAATAGTTGAAAAACGTTGCTAGCGAGCTAGTGCGTGTTTTGGTGACCATCCGTTATGCAAATAACGTTGTTAGCGAACCAAGGTACAATCTAGTGACCATCCGTTTCTTAGCTTGTCAAGAATTCATTGTTAGCAAGTTATTATGTTCTTGTATGAAGTATTTGCACAATAGCTAGGTAACCGTAACCCTTAACCTTAAACCCAAATAAAAGACCTCTTTGATGTTTTATTTTGTTGTTTTGATACTCGTACAAGCTTATGGTAAGAAACGTGAATCATGTCTGAGCAATTGAGTGATGTACCATTAAATTTACCCTTGAGTGTTGAGTGAATTTCAAATTCCTTTGTGAGGTGCTTAGTTATGTTATTAAGCTCAAATTAACTTGTTTATGTTTCAAGAATTTTTTGCAGTTAAAATAAAAATAACAATTGTTCCATTGGGATGGTTGTCGGATTTTTAGAATCATAATGAAGATGCCATTGATATCAGATTTTTCTAAAAGCTAGACTTGCTCGAGGGCGAGCAAAACTCAAGTGTGGGGGAATATGATAACGCTCAAATTGAACATGTTTTTAGTCACGTTATCGTTAGTTTTGTGCATCATATTTGGTTATATTTGTGTGTATTTGTTACTAAAGCGTGAAAAAGTGTATATGCAAGTAAATATAGCCAAGTACAGGAAAAGATGATAAAAAGATGAAGAAATGAAGTGATTATGCACATTGGAAGATTCACGAGGGGAAAACGAGAGAGAAACCACACGAGAATTCAAGGATTTGATAATGTCATGATTTCTATGTTCATATATCAAGAAAAGATCAAGTTCTATGAAAGTAAATAGTGCCACAACAAAGGAACAAGCACGTAACGAGAAAAGAAAGAAAAAAATAAAATGTGCAAGACAGAAGGCCCCATCCGATCGGATGGTGCCCGCATCCGATTCAGATGGGAGAAGACTAATTTACCGAGAGATCCAACCGATCGGTTGGACCTCAATACCGATCGGTTGGAGGAAGCTGAAGTTACAAAATCACATTTAATGATGAATTTAAGCCCCATAATCATGGTGGCTTATCATTTCCTGGTTATTTACTGTTGAGGGACGTTTTATCTTGAGGAGTAAGTGTTCTTACACTTATTTAAAGAGATCCAAGGTTAGTTTACAAGTATGACACCCAAAACTTAGTGAAGGCTTACACCAAGTCCTTGCTAAACTTATTATCATTGCCCGAAAGCTTGTAATTGCTGTGAAAACGTCCAGGGAACCTTGAGTTCGAGTCTCAAGAGTTGTGTTCGAGTGTGGAGTTGTTTACGTATGATCATAGGCGATTGGAGGAGTATGGTTGCTATAGTTCCACAATTCTAGTTCTTGTAATTCCAAAACTAGGTATTTCTTGTTTGAGTTATTATGAACTACTTTTACTTTAAGATGAATGAAAGTATGGTTTGTTACTTGTGTGTGATTATAATTTTTATGGAGTGATTTTGGTTATACTTGTGTGTATGATGTGACAATTGTTGGAGTATTCTTATTTCATAGTGATGCATGAAAACATGTCTTGTTTTATGAGTTTGTTGAAATACAATCTAATCTTGCATAATTGGTTGGTAAAAACAGTTCTAAAGATTAACAAAGGCCGAAATGATTTTCTTTATGTTTTTATTCTAAAAAGTTAGTGCACGAATTAGTATGGACTATGGTGTGTGACAAGCACCATATTAACTCATTAAAGTGGATTTGGAAATGATTTCATCATGAGAAAAGGCCGAAAGGATTCGTTGGAATTCTTAAGATAAGAAATGCTTTTCAAACAACAAAGAGTTTAATAGAATTTTCGTAATAGTTAAACAAGGCCGAAAGGAATTAACTAGAGATTGAATTCTTAGAGATGATTTCTCATGATAAAAACCATTGATTATGAATCACTCATTTTAAGTTGTGCATCATTACAAGTCACACCCAACTTGGTAGATTACTCTATACAATTAGTCAAGGAATTATACACAAGTGTATTTGTTTTTGATTGATTGGATTTTACTTACTTTAGAATTTGCACCAAATTGGATTGACAACCCTTTTTGTTAAAACTTATTTTATTAAACCCAAACAACAATTCCCTTGGGACGATCTCGACTTACCTACCTTTACTACTACGGACGAGTATACTTGCTCGTATGTATTGATTAGAGAATTGGATAAATTATGTTTACAAATTTTTAAAACTTTCACGACCCGCGACACATCATGGAGTCAGCATATGACTATCAACCATTCGATGATCCATCCATACATGGAACCTCTCACTTAGAGAAAATACATGGTAGTACCTAAGTGTCACAATTCAAGTGGTTCAACACCTTATTAGGATTATCTGTTGGTATGAATTGTCTTAACCTTTAATTATTAGGATTATGTGTGATTATGAATCATTGACTTTTGTTGAACATTATCGTGGTAGGATTATTTGAATTTATTATGCTTTCATTTTTTTTATTTACTATTTGCCTAATTTGGTTTGTTCTTGAGATCACCAATAGCATTAGAATGCACTTAGAAAACGTAGGATAGAAGTCTTGGACTATCCTAAACTGCACAACAGTTATGTCTAATTTATTGAGTTTGGCGGATCTGCAAATCTACAAAATGTGGATCCGTCCATTTAAAATAAGGATCCGCCATAGGTCAAAAGTGTAACCCATGCCTATCAAACGGATGGATCTGCGGATCAACAATTTGCAGATCCGCCCGTATAAAAAGAAGATACGTGCCTTTTCCAGATTTCAAATTTTCTATTTTAACTTTTAGCACTTTCCCATAATTTTCCATAAACCCTTCATAGATAACTACAGGATAAAACACTAAACCCATATAATCCAAGAACTTTAAGATAATTCATTTCATCTCATTTCCCTTAAATCCAACACTTCCACTCCAAGTTTCTTGCACATTTGCAAGATCTAGTTTATCTTCTTCATTTCTCATCAACACCATGAATTGCTCATCCAAGTCTTCATCCACCTCCATCAAGAAAAGACAAACCACTAGGATTAGAGTAGGAAAACCAAAGATTATCAATCTTGAAATCTCCTCAAGTGATAACTTCTCAACTCCATCTCAAATCCATCACAAAAATAACCAAGTCCGCCCAAAGCTCCATCCAAGAGTACCTCATCAAGAACCACCTCAAACTCACACTTGTAAATCATCCTTGGACTCTCCCACACCACTCAACCTTGGAGCACTCAAGACACCTTCCACCAATAATTTGCCAACCTTTGAGCCTACCAAAGACACCACTCAACCTCCAAATCCATTCCTTGATGACAAGGAAAATGTCCCGCCAAGACCTTCACATCCACCACCACAACCATCACCATCACTTCTCATCGGTAGAAATCTTCTACCCTCCTTCAATAACACACAAGACTTCCCACTAGGATTTTCTGAGTGGTTGAATCCACAACCTCATGAATCCTTCTTTCCATCATCACCAACAGGTCCATTTGATCTCCAAACCCAAACCTACAACTAGCAAAGACAACTACATGACTATCATTTCATGTGTTATCACCACAACCGTGAGCACATCGCCACTCTTACGGAAAGAGTTAATGTGATGTTCGCCTACATCCAACACCACCTCCAAGCTCCACCCGCATTCCCACCAACATAAGTGTCAGCTCATTGTCAAGCCATAGCATGTCTTAGGACAACTCCATTTTTTTCTTCTTAGTTATTTTTGTAACTCTTCTTAGGAACTTTTCTATTTCTTTCTTAGTTATTTTGTAATTTTTAGGATGTATGACCTAAGAGTCAAATTTTACCTTGTTTTCTTATAATAAGACAAGGTTACTTAGTTGGTATGTTCTTATGCTTTGCGGTGATCTCATTTGTTGCTTGCTACGTGAGGTTGTGATTTATGATTACCTATGGTTGTTTTCCATATCGTGATTGTGATAATTTTGTTATTGCCATATTTGAGCTTGTACGTTAACTATGTTTTGTAGCACGACTCGATAGCTCGATTCCTTGGTGCCCCGAACAAGGGGGAGTATACACCGACGGGGAGTATTTGCATGGCTTCTTAGCTTCCGCCACGCCACTCTACACTATTTGTTTCGACAAAAAGGGGAGAAATGTGTAAACTCACACTTAAAACATTGTGAATGTAAACTTTTACTAAAGATGAGTTTATATTTTGCTATCATCAAAAAGGGGGAGATTGTTAATAAAAATATCGCGTAAAAACATTATTCATATTTTACGGTCACTTAAGATTTTGATAATGGCAATTATAAACTCATACGAAGTAAACGTCTACGTAATCAAGTTTTAAGTTACAAGTTTACATTCCGAAGTATATCACTTTAGGTATAAATAATGTGATTATACCTCACGTCGAATGATCAAAGAGCCCAAGTAATAAATGTTTTCTAACACACTTCAAATATTTATTAAACAACACACAAAGTTTACTTAATTAAATTCACTAGACATTTTAATTAAGTATTTTATTTAAATCAAAACTAACAACTCTGTGCCCAAGTAATTCTAGAAACATTAAAATTAAAAATGATTTTAGTATAAAACATATTAAAGATCAAAGGATAATAAGCTGTCCAGATACGCTCCGCGGATCCGTTTTTTATAACGGACAGATCCACAATTTTTGGATCCGCGGATCCGCCGAATGGCTGTTCTGTGATAGAAATTTGTAGTATAAATAGGACTTTAGTCCAAACTTTCCTACTAATGAATCTCAGCCATTCTAAGCACACTACTACCATTTCCCTCAACATATAACATCTTAATAACATTCTTTGATCATTCCACTTGACCTATAACACATTCAAAGTGATCCAACGATTCTAATTTGAATTCAAGGGAAGAACACAAGAAGCTTTCCAAGCATTCAAGTGTTATAGTTAGTTGTGTCTCATCATATACTTTGTTGTATAACATAGTATATCATTTGTGTGTCGTTGTACCTCACTATCTACTACCAACTTGGGTAGTGATCATCATACAACGACTTAGTGAGTCCGGTTAGTATTTTAGCCATTAAAATACATTGAGTGATAAGGATGGTCTTGCCTTATGAAAGACTCGATATCTAGCTTAGTATCGGTAAAGAAGTGAAGCGACGTTGTAAGGTTTTCTCCGCCAAAAGGGAGCTTGTTGATATAGTGCCTGAAAACTCTCGAGTTAGGTACTCGGGGAGTGGAGTAGGGCGAGGAATAGGGCTTTGTGTAGAACCAATATAAACGACCGTGTCTATTGGTTTGATCTTTCCATTACACTTCCGCATTTACTTATTGCATATTGTTTATATTCATATATTGTTTGTTGTGTTGATTTCACATCAAGCCATCGAATCTAAAGTTTTGTAAACAATCTAAAAACGAGAAAAACTATTTAATCCCCCTTCTAGTTTTCCATAATATTATTTATGTTTATCGCCATTACTCGTTTGTTTGATTGTTCTTTGTCATCTTGTAACTAGATCTTTGGAATATAGCATAAAATTCTGTAACTTTAACCGGTTAAGTGAATTATAAACCTTAGATCTGAATCATGATAATTGAATGTTTGATACCAATCGGTTCTAGCCTAGGAAACTAATCTTCAAATAGCCCTAGGTAGGTTCATTTATTGCAACTAGTAAGTACTGTAATGACTAGGTAGATGACATTAGATTGAGGCAAATAAGTTGGTATAGTGTAATTACTATAGATAAATTATAATTAATAGTTGAAGCATATTATGCGAGCTTCGTTAACGATGACAACATTAACCCTCGTCAGAGCCTAGGATTAAGGGAGAAGACCCACCTTTTTTATGTTAGCAAATCACCAACGAGGGACTGTACTTAACTAGAATCATTGCACTAAGTAAAACACATTAATAACACGTAATTGGAATTGACTTGGCTAGCACGTTCTACCTAATATTGATTTAGTGCCTTCTGACTTCTTGCATTTGTTTTGTTTTATTTAGTTTATTTAATTGTTTTATTAATTTAATTAGGAATCAAAACTCGTGCTAGTCTTTCATGTTAAAAAACCCCCCTTCGCGTTATTTTAAGTTTATTAGATAAGTAGAATACCTTTAGGATTAGTTAATTAGTAAATCACTCCTGATGAACGACTCATACTTATCCAACTGGCTACATTGATTGGGTACACTGCTAGTTTATGTTAGACTATAGGTTAGTTCGGCAATATATAAATATTAAAACTTGGTTAAAATAAATAGATCCATAAAAGCACATCAATGACTAAATCAATATAAAACTTATCAAACTCCAAGTTACACATTACCCCTAATGGCTTTTTCCCTTCTCCTTTGTCACCCCCATGGCCATCCTATATGGGAGCCTTATGGGCCTCCCATATTGGTTTGGTCCACTCCATATTTACTATGTCTAACTTAGTAATTGGTGGCTCAATGTTCGATCCCATTTAACGTAGGCTATCTATAACGAAAATAAGATAGATACGATATATTAAATTGTACCTCTGTGTATAAGTGTGTGACCCCATAGGCTCTTATGTGTCTAGCCATATAATTATTTATTATGAAACGAGCATACTCCAACAGCTCCTACTTGCGAACGTCATAATAATCGAGTAGTTATACAAGTTAAGGTTAGCGTCTAGCAACACGCCAATGCCCCTAGAAACATATGAGGATAGTTTCTTAAACATATCATTTATTTGGTATATAAATCAGTCATCTCTTTGATGCAGATACTTTGTTGGACATTAGACATTGTCACACCCCCAAATTTCGTGACTTACAGCGGAATGAAGCATTCGAGGGCATGACTGGTCATAGCACCAAAGTTGCAGTTATATTGAACGACCTAAAGTGTCATTTAGAAAATACATCGTTTGATTATTTAAAAACATTCAGAGTTACAAAGCTAGGTCCCAAAAGGTGAAACAAGTTTTCAGAAAACAAGTTCATACAATTCAAACGATGGATAAGTGCATAAAATATAAAGTGAGACGCGTCGACTTCGCGAATCCATGATATGTCCTTATGCAAGCCAACATGTGATACGTTAATTACCTGAAAATACATTGCTAAAAATGGTCAACAAAAATGTTGGTGAGTTCATAGGTTTATATAAATGAAATGTTGTACGAATACCACAAGTATAAAGTGTATGACAAAACAATGCCACATAAAAATGATACATTAGCTCTTAAGCTCATGACCCCGAAGCTAGACTGAATGAAATGCCCCAACTGAGTGTTTGCCAATCACTCTAATATGACAGAAATGAAATGCGTTTGTTTGACAAGTTGGCGCTACCAACCCGAACAGAGGAGTCACCCTCAATAGATCTATTCACCCACTCTCGCTTGCTCACAATTAACGGTTCATGATAATAAAGGGGACTTTAATCTGGGCAATGATGTAACTCAAGCAATGTAATGAGTTTGATACTTTGGTCCGCATAAAAATGGTGCAATGTATTCTCCCCCGAGAGTTTAGAAATCAAATAAACAATTGAAAACGGGCCTATGAAAACTCACCTGGTATGATAGCACAATGACAATGATGAATATGATGAAATAAAGCTCGGTCTCTAACCGCGGCCTATTATGAATGATGTGATCCAATGTAAGCAATGATACAATGCAACACATGCAAATACGTATGTTAATGATACCACTTATTAGTTTTCAGAATAACGTTTATCGACGAAAAATACACTTTTGACGTCTCGTTAAGTTATAAACTACTTTTCGTATAAATATGTTGAAACAGTACTCCACGATCCTCGTTTGGTGTTCTATCGGAAAAATATAACGTTTTCATTGAAGTTTAATATTTTCCTTAACTTGTGAAAATATGTCCAAAATGGCTTCGTGAAACTAGTCGCAAAATATTGTACGTTAAGTGTTAGTGATCAAACTCGACGTTTTTGAAAACCTTGTTACAATGTATTAATGTCGTTTCATTTAACTTTTGATTATACACGCCTCGATCAATTAGAAAATCGGCTATCAATGTTATGTCTCGCAAAAAAACTAGTTTTTATACTTAAAACACTTTCTATTAGTGGGCTGTCAAAATAAACATGGTACGTCGGGCTTCAAACGTGTATATCTCGGTCGTTATAAGCTTGTTTTCTACGTTCTTTATATCCCCGGCTTCGTATAAACATGAACTAACATAATCTCAGTAGGTTGGGTCGTCTAGATCACGTCTAACACCTCGTTTTGTCCTTTGATCTCGGCGATCAGCAACTAAATTTTCAGAATTTTAGTTTTCGTCGTCTAACTTTGAAAAATCATATCTCCTTCGTTATAAGTCGGTTTTTAGTGATTCAAGCGGCCACGGTTTCATTTTTGAAAGAACTTTCTGAATATGATGGCCAAAATAGTTCAACATTTTCTGAGTTTTCCAGTTTACACGTTTTTGGACAGTAGCTTATATATATTTGTTAAAACTCATTTTCTTGGTTCTAAACTTGATCATACCACTTCAAATCAACTCCACAAGTTCGCAAATCCTACCATACACCTTTTTAGGGTGTCATGGGGTCCTAAAAATCACCAACCTTGGTAGATTTCATGAGATTACTAGTGAAACTTATAGATCTAGTGTTAAAGATAGTTTATGTCCAAAGTGGTATCTAAAACATAAATATGTTGCATGATTAACTAGTATAACTTGAAAATACATAATCGTATGAATTAAATAAAAGTATGAAATGATCAAAGAGATGTTCTTGAAACTTACTTGGATATTTGATGAGTTTTGACGAGAAATGTGTAAGAAACTTTGAGATTTAACCACAAAACCTTAACAAGGAAGGTAAATGGAGCTTGATTATAACTTTATCTTGAAAAATTGATGGATTGTTCTTGATGTTCTTGTCTTGGCCGAATGGGGAAGAGAGAAAAGGAGAGAATGTGTGTCAACTTTGCTAGTTGATTTTGCAAGAATGAGATGTTATGGAAATTAAATCAAGTTAATTCATTAATGGTTTTTGTCCTACTAATCAAGTGTATGGAGAATTAGGGGAGTTTAGGGGGGCGGGGGGCGGCACATGTGGGATAATATGGAAGGATTTGATGTTAATTAATGTTCATGTCCCCATTTAATTAGATTTAGCTAGTTTTGAGTATACATTGAGTGTTATCGGGTACCGAGTTAACTAGAAATAAATCATGACGAGGTGAAATAAAATACGACGAAGTTGTAAAAATTGTAAAATCATATTCCTGGCAAGAATCGGGTGTTAGAATGATTATCGGATTGAAATTTCGTAAACTGACGGAGTTATAAGCGTCAAACGAAAAATATAGCGATTGGTTTAAAAACACCGGGTAAAGTAATAATATAATCTCTATATCATTGAAATTAGTTTGAAAATGTGTTAGGATCATAGTCGGGAGTATTGGGTATAACGTTAGTAGAAATGACTGAGTGGTAACGTTAATTAAACAATTAAGCATACACTAATGAAAATCACACAACCCATGCATGAACTAATATGATAATGATGTTACTGATGATATGCAGACTACTCTAGTCTGTATGATGTGTCTTTACTGATGATGCATGAATACGCAGCTAAACCTAACTGGTTACGCGCATTTGAGTACCCGTAAAATAGGTTAACAACATGATGAATGATGCCCATGAATATTGATTTCCTTCCGGGAATGAATAGTGTCGTGTGAATAGTAAATTTTTTACGGCTTCTCAAAGTCTCAAACTGACTTCAAAAATGATGAATAGTGAAATGATGAATAGTGATCGATAAATAGTAAATGATGAATCGTAACTCATGAATAGTAAATTGTCGGGGTTTGGAAAATGACCTGAAATTGCGAGTTGTGACAGTCGACCACCCTAAAAGGAATTCAGTCCCTGAATTCAGCTGATGTTGGTCTCTGGAGTGGTCTCGGTGAAAAGATGTGGGTATTTGTGTCGCATCTGGTCTTCCCGTTCCCAAGTAAACTCAGGACCTCTGCGAGAATTCCAGCGAACTTTGACGATCGGAATTCGACTTTGCTTCAACTATTTGACCTCTCGGTCCATGATTTATGTTGGTTCCTCTACAAAGTTAAGCTTATCATCGATCTGAATTTCTTCCAATGGGATTACGAGCGTTTTGTCTGAAAGACGTTTCTTGAGGTTTGAGACATGAAATGTGTTATGTACATTGCTGAGCTCTGACGGAAGCTCCAGTCTGTATGCTACCGGACCGATCCTTTACAGAATCTTGAATGGCCCAATGTATCTCGGGTTCAACTTCCCGCGTTTCCCGAATCGTATCACGCCCTTCCAAGGCGAGACTTTCAACATGACCTTGTCTCCAACCTGAAATTCTAATGGTTTACGTCGAACACCGGCGTAACTTTTCTGTCGGCTTCTGGCTGTTTGGAGTCTTTCTCTAATCTGAATTATCTTTTCTGTTGTTTCTCTAACCAACTCTGGACCAGTTACTTGTACATCACCAACTTCGACCCAACAAACTGGGGACCTGCACTTACAACCATAGAGTGCCTCGAATGGTGCGGCTTTTATGCTCAAGTGATAACTGTTATTGTAAGAGAACTCGATCAATGGCAAATGGTTAGGCCAACCATTTCCAAAGTCAATGACACATGCCCTGAGCATGTCTTCCAATGTCTGAATCATTCTCTCGCTTTGACCATCGGTCTGAGGATGATAGGCGGTACTCATGTCTAATTTAATCCCAAATGAATCTTATAATGACTCCCAAAAGTTTAAAGTAAAGCGACTGTCTCTATCAGAAATGATGGATATTGGTGCTCCGTGCCTTGAGACTATTTGTTTGACGTTAAGTCTGGGGAGCTGATCCATAGTATAAGTCTCTTTGATTGGAATAAAATGAACTGATTTGATGAGACGATCAACTATTACCCAAATATTATAGTAACCTCCTGATGTTTTGGGAAGTTTAGTGACAAAGTCTATTGTAATGTGTTCCCATTTCCACTGTGGAATTTCCGGTTGCTAAAGTAATCCTGATGGCTTCTGGTACTCGGCTTTCACTTTAGCACAAGTAAGGCATTTACTGACATACGTAGCTATCTCTGCTTTCATATTCGGCAACCAATAAAGCTTTTTGAGATCCTGATGCATCTTATCAGAACCTGGGTGAATGGAGTATTTTGACTTGTGTGATTCGTGCATGATCAACTCTCGTATTCCACCATAGAAAGGTATCCAGCTTCTATCCTTGAAGCATAATGTTCCATCTGATCTCCTTACTAAACCGTTTGCATTATCTTGCATTCCTTTGAGTGTTTCACTTGGTAGGTTTTCTTCCTTGAGTGCCTCGACTTGGGCCTCGAGGATCTTTGATGGTAGTGGTGAAATGATAGTCATTCCCAATGATCTGACTCTTAAAGGCTTGAGTCTCTCTTTCCGACTGAGTGCATCTGCCACAACATTGGCTTTTCCTGGGTGATATCTGATTTCACAGTCGTAATCACTAAGTAGTTCCAACCAACGACGTTGCCTCATGTTAAGTTCCTTCTAATCAAGTATGTACTGTAAGCTTTTGTGGTCTGTGAATACTACACACTTAGTTCCATAAAGATAGTGCCTCCAAATCTTAAGTGCGAAAACCACGGCACCGAACTCTAAATCGTGAGTAGTGTAATTCTTCTCATGCTTCTTAAGCTGACAAGATGCATAAGCTATCACTTTCTCGTTTTGCATTAACACTGCTCCAAGTCCTTTGTGTGAAGCATCGCAATATACCACGAAGTTTTCAATCCCTTCTGGCAATGACAAAATTGGCGCGCTGCAAAGTTTCTGTTTCAATAACTGAAAAAGCGGTCTCTTGCTTTTCTCCCCAATCGTACTTCTGGTTCTTTTGTGTCAACTTGGTCAGCGGCTTAGCTATCTTGGAAAACCCTTCAATGAACCTTCTGTAATATCCGGCAAGTCCTAAGAATTGGCGAATTTCTGTGGGAGTTTTTGGTGTTGCCCAATCTTTAACTGCCTCAATCTTTGCTGGATCAACCTGTAGTCCTTGACTATCAATGACGTGACCAAGAAATTGTACCCTTCTGATCCAAAAATCACACTTCGAAAATTTGGCGTACAGTTTCTCTTTCTTGAGCAGTTCTAAGATTGTTCTAAGGTGTTCTCGGTGCTCTTCTTCACTCCTTGAGTAAATCAAGATATCGTCAATGAATACGATCACAAACTTATCTAGGTATGGCTTGCACACCCTGTTCATGAGATCCATGAACACAGCTGGTGCGTTGGTTAGTCCGAACGGCATTACCTGAAATTCATAATGGCCATAGCGTGTTCTGAATGCTGTCTTCGGGATATCTCCCTCCCGAACCCTAAGCTGATGGTAACCCGATCTCAAGTCGATCTTGGAGTAATAACTGGAACCTTGCAACTGATCAAACAAATCATCGATCCTGGGAAATGGATAACGATTCTTCACCGTTAATTTTTTTAGCTCTCGATAGTCGATGCACATTCTGAAATATCCATCTTTCTTCTTTACAAACAAGACCGGTTCTCCCCAAGGCGAGGAACTCGGCCTAATGAATCCTTTATCCAAGAGCTCTTTCAATTGGTTTGACAACTCTTGCATTTCTGAAGGTGCAAGTTGATAGGGTGCTCACGCAACTGGTGCAGCTCCCGGCACTAAGTCAATCTGAAATTCGACTTGGCGAGTAGGTGGAAGTCCTGGTAAGTCTTCAGGAAAGACTTCTGGAAAATCTTTAACTGTTGGTACATCCTCAAGTCACTTCTCCTCCGACTTCTTTTCTATGATATGAGCCAAGAATGCATAACAGCCATTCTTTATGTATTTCTCTATTCTAATGCACGAGATGATGCTGAGTCTAGTCCCACTGCGTTCACCGCGAACGACCAATGATTCTGGCATGATGTCGAGATAACCAATCCATACCGATGACAATGTCGAAACTTCCAAGTTCTACTGGCATAAGATCTATATTGAATGGGTGATTGAGAAAATTGAGAGTGCAACCACGAATGATCGTGTCGGTGCCAACTAAACTACCGTTAGCTAGTTCAATGTGATATGGAGTGTCTAATGCGGTTGGTTTAATGTTGAGTAAAGGTGCAAATGCGGTAGAAACAAAACTTCTATCGGCTCCTGAATCAAATAAAAAAGATGCATAACGGTTATTGATGAGGAACGTACCCGTAACAACAGTCAGGTCCTCCCTGACATCTTCTCCTCCAAGGACATAAGTTCTTCCTCTAGCTGTTCCACCTTGGTTATTGTTTTCCTGATTCTTTCCTTTTGGACAGTTATTCTTGAAGTGTCCAACTTCTCCACAACCAAAACAGGTTGCTGGGGGTTTCTGATTATCAGTCACAAACGGAGCTTTGCAATCCCTGGTCGAATGACCAACTTTCTTACAGTTCCCACACGGATTCGGATAATTTCCAGGGTTATGGTGGGTTTGACATTTGTTGCAATTGGGCAAAGTACCATTGTAACCTCTTTTCTCAACTGGACCTGCAACATAGGCCTTTGCAGTTTCCTGTCTCTTGGGTGGTGGTTGAGTAACATTGCTACTCTGGTTGTTATCCCGATTTCTTTTGTTGTTGTTGTTATTGGAATTGTTTCGGTTGCTGTTATAGTTTTTGTTGTTTCGGTAGTTGTTGGAATTGTTGTTGTAGTTACGGTTACTGTTGGTGTTGTTGTTGTTGTTTGAGGTAGTTCCTTTCTTCACTATTTGAGCCATGAGTTTCTGAGACATTTTGATTGCCTCATCCAATGTTTGCGGGTCAAAAGAAATCACATCTCCACGGATGTTGTGAGGTAATCCTCCAATGAAATTTTCTAACAGCTTCTCATTGTCCGGAACCATAGCTGGACATAAAGCGGCTAACTCCTGAAACCTCCTGATATATGCCTCAATATCATTACCTGCTGTCACTAGCTCATAAAACTCTGTTTCCATCTTTTTCACTTATGTTCGTGGGCAAAACTTCTTTGTCAGCAACTTCTTGAATTCGTCCCATGTAAGCTTGTGAGCATTCTCCATTCCCATGGGCTTTGCATACGAATTCCACCATGACATAGCTTCCCCAACGAGTGTACTAGTAGCAAACTTTACTTTGCTGTCCTCTGAACAGTTGCATAGAAGGAATATTGATTCTGTCTTTTCAAACCATCGGATCATGGTAGTGGCCCCTTCAGTGCCTTTGAATTTTTTCGGATCACCACTCTTGAAATCTTTGTACGTACATTTACGACCATTTGTACCATTGGTAGCTTCCTCGGTTTCTGCCCAAGAAGCGGCTTCAGCAGCGGCTGCAGCTACAGCAGCTCTTTCTGTAAACAATGCTGCCTCAATACTTTCGGCAACAAGCTTTCTGATCTTGGATGGTGTCATAGCAGTAGTGGCTCTTTTAAGTGGCATAATTCTTCACAATCACAAAAGATAACAACAATGAGAATCCACAATAGAAAACGATCATCATACACAATATATACAACCACAACACATATAAATACAACCAAAGCATGTATAAATACAATGAAACCACAACGAAACATCATAAATATAATCACAACGTACATGAATATAATACATGAAAATTTCTGTTAACGCAGACCGATATCATAAAATAGCACAACGAAAATCCTGCATAGTAGAGTCACACTTGATATATTTGTTTGTACTACCAGCAAAAGACAACAAGTCCTAACTATGTCCCACACCCTGGGACTAGGATAATAATGTACAAGCAACATGATAAAAGTCTAACACTAGGCACCTCCTCCGGGTGCTCCACCTAGCCTACGGAAAATCCTCTGAAGATCTCTAGACATAGCAACAACAATCTCCTCTAGGTGCTGAACTCGAAGCTGAAGATCAGTCTCCCTAGTCTCTGATGCAAACATCCTAGCCTGAACTGAAGATAACTCATCGGCCTGGCGATGATGTTCATCCTGGGACATCTGTGCCCTATCAAACAAATCAGGCATCTTCTGCCTCAACTGGGTAATACGCTCAGAACTCTCTAGCTATCGGGACTCCAATCCCTGATATGAAACATCTATAGCAACTCTGCCTGTGACTAGTCCCTCGATCTCCTCCTCTATAGCCTCGATTCGGCTCACTGGTATCTCCTCCACATGGCCTAATGCCCTGTCAATCTGTCCCTGTATATGATCTAGTCTCGAGTCAAGTGTAGCAGCAGTAAGTAGTCTGTCAGCAGCAGCCCTCGAGCTCTCACCAACCTCGAATCTGCTGGGTGGTGTTATCTCTGTGGCATCTGAAGTATCTGGTGATGGAATATCAAGACGTGCCCGCTTCTTGAGCGGTAGGTCTGACATAGGAGTAGGATCTCTGGAATGAACTGGTGCTGATAGGGATGGCAATGGTGGAGACAATGATGATAAGGATGGTAATGGTGATAATGGTGATGGTGTACTGAATGCTACACTCCTCCTCGCTGTCAAGCAGAGACGGAGTGGATGAGATAAAGTAAGTGATGATGGTAGTGGTAGGGATACAAATGCAGCTGGTGATCTGACCACAGGAAGACGAACTCGCTTAGCAGCAGTGCGCTTCATGCGCGGCCCACCTGGATATGTACGGTAAATTCGACCATAGGGTATAAACTCTCCTGGCTGGATAACTGGAACAAATCTGGGACCACAAAGGATCACAGGTGACAGTGGTGAGGTAGGCACGACTTCCCCCTCCTCAAAGGGTTCTGTCTCAGCCTCTGACATCACGGGTGAAGACTGTGGAGTAGGCTCCACTGATGACAAAATGATAGTGGGTAGTGGGGATGATGTAACTGACTCTAGTATGATGGAGGGTAGTGAGGAAATATCGTCTGACTCAGAGTCCGATGAGATAACAATAGGGTGTGAATCCGAAGACATTACTGTGACAATAGATGTGAATTAAAAGTAAATAAACATTTACACAATGTGGGTTATGATAAAATGATATATGTATGAAATCGCAATCACTACATGTGATATAATGAATATGCACATACGCTACAATGATGAGATGCTATGATGGTGTAGTTATAGTCTAGGATATAATGGAAAACCTAGTTCGCTATAACCTTTGCTCTGGTACCAATCTGTCACACCCTCAAATTTCGTGACTTGCAGCGGAATGAAGCATTCGAGGGCATGACGGGTCATAGCACCAAAGTTGCAGTTATATTGAATGACCTAAAGTGTCATTTAGAAAATACATCGTTTGATTATTTAAAAACATTCAAAGTTACAAAGCTAGGTCCCAAAAGGTGAAACAAGTTCTCCGAAAACAAGTTCATACAATTTAAACGATGGATAAGTGCATAAAATATAAAGTGAGAGGCGTAGACTTCGCGAATCCATGATATGTCCTTATGCAAGCCAACATGTGATACGTTAATTACCTGAAAATACATTGCTAAAAATGGTCAAAAAAATGTTGGTGAGTTCATAGGTTTATATAAATGAAATGTTGTACGAATACCACAAGTATAAAGTGTATGACAAAACAATGCCACATAAAAATGATACATTAGCTCTTAAGCTCATGACCCTGAAGCTAGACTGAATTAAATGCCCCAACTAAGTGTTTGCCAATCACTCTAATATGACAGAAATGAAATGCGTTCGTTTGACAAGTTGGCGCTACCAACCCGAACGGAGGAGTCACCCTCAATAGATCTATTCATATACTCTCGTTTGCTCACAATTAACGGTTCATGATAATAAAGGGGACTTTAATCTGGGCAATGATGTAACTTAAGCAATGTAATGAGTTTGATACTTTGGTCCGCATAAAAATGGTGCAATGTATTCTCCCCCGAGAGTTTAGAAATCAAATAAACAATTGAAAACGGGGCTATGAAAACTCACCTGGTATGATAGCACAATGACAATGATGAATATGATGAAATAAAGTTCGGTCTCTAACCGCGACCTATTATGAATGATGTAATCCAATGTAAGCAATGATACAATGCAACACATGCAAATACGTATGTTAACGATACCACTTATTAGTTTTGAAAATAACGTTTATCGACGAAAAATACACTTTTGACGTCTCGTTAAGTTATAAACTACTTTTCGTATAAATATGTTGAAACGGTACTCCACGATCCTCGTTTGGTGTTCTAACAGCAAAATATAACATTTTCATCGAAGTTTAATATTTTCCTTAACTTGTGAAAATATGTCCAAAATGGCTTCGTGAAACTGGTCGCGAAATATTGTACGTTAAGTGTTAGTGATCAAACTCGACATTTTTGAAAACCTTGTAACAATGTATTAATGTCGTTTCATTTAACTTTTGATTATACACGCCTCGATCAATTAGAAAATCGGCTATCAATGTTATGTCTCGCAAAAACACTAGTTTTTATACTTAAAACACTTTCTATTAGTGGGCTGTCAAAATAAACATGGTACGTCGGGCTTCAAACATGCATATCTCGGTCGTTATAAGCTTTTTTTCTACGTTCTTTATATCCACGGCTTCATATAAACATGAAATAACATAATCTCAGTAGGTCGGGTCGTCTAGATCACGTCTAACACCTCGTTTTGTCCTTTTAATCTCGGCGATCAGCAACTAAATTTTCAGAATTTTAGTTTTCGTCGTCTAACTTTGAAAAATCATATCTCCTTCGTTATAAGTTGGTTTTTAGTGATTCAAGCGGCCACGGTTTCGTTTTTGAAAGAACTTTCTGAATATGAAGTCCAAAATAGTTCAACATTTTCTGAGTTTTCCAGTTTACACGTTTTTGGACAGTAGCTTATATATACTTGTTAATACTCATTTTCTTGGTTCTAAACTTGATCATACCACTTCAAATCAACTCCACAAGTTCACAAATCCTACCATACACCTTCTTAGGGTGTCATGGGGTCCTAAACATCACCAACCTTGGTGGATTTCATGAGATTACTAGTAAAACTTAGAGATATAGTGTTAAAGATAGTTTATGTGCAAAGTGGTATCTAAAACATAAATATGTTGCATGATTAACTAGTATAACTTGAAAATACATATTCATATGAATTAAATGAAAGTATGAAATGATCAAATAGATGTTCTTGAAACTTACTTGGATATTTGATGAGTTTTGATGAGAAATGTGTAAGAAACTTTGAGATTTACCACAAAACCTTAAGAAGGAAGGTAAATGGAGCTTGATTATAACTTTATCTTGAAAAATTGATGGATTGTTCTTGACGTTCTTGTCTTGGCCGAATGGGGAAGAGAGAAAAGGAGAGAATGTGTGTTAACTTTGCTAGTTGATTTTGCAAGAATGAGATGTTATGGAAATTAAATCAAGTTAATTCATTAATGGTTTTTGTCCTACTAATCAAGTGTATGGAGAATTAGGGGAGTTTGGGGGGGCGGCACATGTGGGATAATATGGAAGGATTTGATGTTAATTAATGTTCATGTCCCCATTTAATTAGATTTAGCTAGTTTTGAGTATACATTGAGTGTTATCGGGTACCGAGTTAACTAGAAATAAATCATGACGAGGTGAAATAAAATACGACGAAGTTGTAAAAATTGTAAAATCATATTCCTGGAAAGAATCGGGTGTTAGAATGATTATCGGATTGAAATTTTGTAAACCGACGGAGTTATAAGCGTCAAACGAAAAATATAGCGATTGGTTTAAAAACATCGGGTAAAATAATAATATAATCTCTATATCTTTAAAATTAGTTTGAAAATGTGTTAGGATCATAGTCGGGAGTATTGGGTATAACGTTAGTAAAAATGACCGAGTGGTAATGTTAATTAAACAATTAAGCATACGCTAATGAAAATCACACAACCCACGCATGAACTAATATGATAATGATGTTACTGATGAAATGCAGACTACTCTAGTCTGTATGATGTGTCTTTACTGATGATGCATGAATACGCAGCTAAACCTAATTGGTTACGCGCATTTGAGTACCCGTAAATCAGGTTTACAACATGATGAATGATGCCCATGAATAGTGATTTCCCTCCGGGAATGAATAGTGTCATGTGAATAATAAAATTTTTAACGGCTTCTCAAAGTCTCAAACTGACATCAAAAATGATGAATAGTGATCGATGAATAGTAAATGATGAATAGTAACTCATGAATAGTAAATTGTCGGGGTTTGGAAAATGACCTGAAATTGCGAGTTGTGACAGACATGGATCAAATGTCATTCTAATTGTAAAACGATTCTGTTTCTCGATATAGATATTGAACTAGATTACCAAATTAATCAAATATCATCTTAATTACATTTGGGTGCATCCACAAAAACATCTATACAATTCATCGAGGGGCCTAGTAGTATCAAACTCCAAAACATGTAGAGGAACAAATCCTGAAGATGGTCTTTATAACAGCCTTGTTCAGGTCAACGTTTGATCATATCAAAGATTTACAATCCATACACACAATCCATATCAATAGTGTATTCAGAAGGTTGTGTTTTTTTTTTTTTTTTTTAATCTTTTCAAGATATATCGATGCTCGCACTTGCTTCTTGTAAGAAGAGACTATTCTCAAAATACTTAGCATATTGAGCAAAAATAAGTTGTTCTTAGTGAGAATGTAAAAAATACATTGACAGTTCTCGACTCTAGTTTATTAATGTCACACTCCAAGTGATTTTAAAAAGTTAATAACTTCAAGCAAGACATAATGGGAGTCTTTCCATCACATAACTTGATGGTGTCTTAGTTACCTTCTGGGTTGGAGCCATATTGAGTATATGCATGACATACTTAATTTTTTAACCTTGATAGATTTGGATGTAAAGCAGTTAAAGTAATCAAAGATCAAACAATATCAATAGAGTTTGATTCTCCATGTTAAACATACTATGAAATTGTGGTATTTCATGAAGATTAGGATTGTGAGATAATGCCATAATTCCTTAGATGATCTTTTACTTTTTGGCTCACATACTTGCCAACTTAGTCAAACTGAATGACATCAATAGTATTTTCAAGCCAATTGCATGATAAAAATTATAAGTTTTTGAGCAAGTCAATGACTTCATATACATGTCTTGACAAGAAGACATAACACCCACTTAGATACTTTACTTTATAAGTCTTTGAACAATTCAAGGACTTCATGTTTAAGTCTTAACAAGAAGATATAAGCATATTAACTAAAGTAATTATGAACGCCAAATCTTGGCTTCAATAGTAATTTCAAGTTAATTGCTTACTGCATTTTTATGTCTTGAAAAGAAGACACAATCATGTTGACTAAACCATTTAGAGAATGTGTTGAAGTAGCTTTTATCATTTCTTGACATTAGTTCTATATAGGGCAACATACATAAATGTGTATAAGTCTTGGTGGATTATTAGCTTTCTTACCTTGCGGTTAAGAAAAACCATTAGTCATATTATTATGTGTTGTACTTTGCACCCAATTAAGTTTTCTCCTACTGGTATACGTCACAGCATCATGCAAGTATACAAACAACACTACGCTCGTTTGTTTGTATGAAAAATATGACAGTATCAGAGATAAAACATGATTTAAGTCAAACTCAAAACATATTTGCATTATAAGTATATATAAAACTTTATCGTCTAATAAGGAATCATGCATAACTATTTATAGATAACATTTCAGGAAGCGACATCAAAAAAGTGACAAGTTATCTTATGAAATAATACGTAATGATTCTTATATAAGTTATGATATTTCATAGGTGGAAAGTAAATTTTTATTTCAAGAAAAACTAGAAATAAAATGAGTCACTTACAAGGTGATCGATAAGCTCAAAGCTCCCACTGAATTAAGTGGTTCCATAAGTAGTACCTGGCATATAATTATACTTCTAAATATGTAGTACGCACTAGTACAATCAGGAAGTTTACCGACGACCAAAAAAATGTTGTGCCAGCGACATGGCGTTGGCACATAGTGGATGCCGATGACATGACATCAGCCGTTGATAGTCGAGAATGCCCCGTCAGAACTTACTGTCCCGATAACATATTTCGACACTCATGTGGGACCCACAGCCATTTTCAGTCAAAGAAATTGGCCATTCGACAAATATTGTACCGACGACATGTCATCGGTACGTTAAAGTTAATTAATTGCTTAATTAACAAACCGGTCAACGAAGTCAAATGGCCTTCAGTTTATACCGACGACATGTCGCCGGTAATAAAAATATATTAATTAAATATAAATTTATTGTGCCGACGATATATCGCCAGTACTAAAACACATTAATTAAATAGGAACTTATAAGTACCGACGATATGTCGGCGGTACTTATAAGTGCTGCTGCTGCACAACAGCAATACCAACATGCCAATCTTGGATCGATTAAGGTTTTTATGGTTAGGGTTTTGTATTCTCGGTTTTAACTACATGATATTTATTCTTTGATCACTTTGATTTGTTGATTTGTGGTTGTTGGTTTTGGTTTGGTTGCGTTTAAGGCTGTGTGTATGAGTTGGTGATGGAGAAGGGTTTCTTGAGTCCAAAGGGGAGAGGGAGTGGTAAGGGTGTAAAGTAGAAGGATGGTGTTAGTGTTGCTTATGGGAATTTGACTCAAAACGCAAGTCCAGAGTTGAATGAAGCACTTGGTAGGCAAACTAATTGTGATGCTCCTTTGAGAGATATTACTGCGAGAATAGATGGGTTTGAACTTCACCTTCATGATGGCAAGCTCGTTTTCGTGGACAAAGATAGGGTTCCTTCTATGTAACACCCCGAAATCGGATCAGCGGAAACATACGGGTCGAGGGTGTTATTGAGTAGTTATCACAATCACAAGGTACAAAGAATGGTTTTACTTAAACCATTTTAGAAGAAACGTTATGATTGAAAACATACAGTTTACCATATTTTGAACAGTGCGGAAAAATTTAGTTTCATAAAAGATTTAAAGTGGTCCCAAATAGTTTTTGAGTCTTCTATGACCATGACATGCGCTCCTCCAAGCTCCTGCAAAGGTAAGGTATGCAGCGAAAAAGATTTAACACCTGAGATAAAACATGCTAAAAGTCAACACAAAAGTTGAGTGAATTCATAGGTTTAAAGTAAAGCAGTTGATCACAATATTTCAAGTTTCCATGAAAATGCCGAAAGTTCAAGTATTACCACTGCACTAAGCTCATGAAACACAAAGCGGTAACCGGCACCAGAAATCCTGGCGTAAGTCGACAATAACCGCGGAATTTCATAATCATAACAATTGCCCCCAAGTAGGTATCTTGCCAAATACCTAGGTAACTCAAATATAGCACACCCGTGTTGCCAACCCGGTCAACAGGGATGGGATGGTCAATCCTATAGGCCTATAAACTATAATCGCGCTCACCCGCAGGTGATATATGGTTCATGATCGAGGGACTTGCTGTTGGAAAGGAAGGTACTTAGTGCTTATCAGGTGGTTCGCAAAGTGGCTACTGCTTCACTCACAGTACCAGAAAAGTATAAATGTTATTTCAGCTTAAATACATTTTCAAATAGCAGAAAACATAGTTTTCAGTTCAAAGTATAGTTTTCAAACAATTGTGATCATAGTCAAAACAGTAGCAAGTATCTCACCCCAAGTAGCTTATAAAACAGTTTAAGCAAGTAAAAAGTGGGGCTATGAACTCACCTGAGTATGCAGCAATGCAAGATATCACAAATACACAACTTGCATCAAGTAGTAAAGCATAACAGCATTCAGATAGTACAAGCATAACGATACTGGATCGGCACAACCTAACAAGTAATATGTTTTAGAAATAATACTCAAGTAATTTATGAAGTAGCGTTCGTTGAATACGTGTGTTATTATAAAAGGTTTAGTTTTCAATGGCGTTAGAAAGAAAAGGAAAGTTTAAGACTCGTGTGGATGACGAGAAAGATTAAAGAAATAAGGAGTCGGAGAATACGAATGAACATTCGAGAAAGACGAGAGAAGAAGAAGAAAAGGATATAAAGAAAGAATAAAATCAGAAACAAATAAAAAAATAATCAATAAACGACATCGATAGATAGTTTCGGCTTTTCCCTGTTTTCCCAAAATAGATGTTACAATCATTAAAACATAAGAGGGTTGGAAAAGTTTTAGAACATTTAATATATCATAAATAGTTTAAGTTTATAAAACATTTTACAAAATTTCGGCATGAAGTACCCGTTTATAAAACATTTCCAAGTCATACGACTTATTGGAATATTTCAATTATCGACGAGTTTTACAAGTTTTAATATATAAATGGACATATTATTCGCGTGAATATTAGTAGTTTAGTTTTATCGACCATTTTGTATAGTTCGGGTCCAGATAGGTTAAGCTCTTATGAGTTTAACGTACCCTTCCGTCTTGTGTATCAAAGGGTCCATAATAGTCCAAATAACTAATACCGTAAATCCAATACGTCCAATCCTTGTCCACAATGTTACATCATTATAATATTATTCAAATCCAATCGATAATATAAGTATCTCATATGTGTTGCAATATATCCCATAACGTTTTAAATATTCCGAAACATCTCATATCGATCACAAACGAATGAATAGAAAACAAATGTCTAATCCTAAACATAACACGACTCAACAATAAAATAAACTAGGAATAAATAACTACTAACTAAATATTACGACTCAATGAAAATAAATAACAATGACGACCAATAACAAATATAACTTGACGAGAGTAAATTTATAAACAAACAATGACAAGTTGTTAACCTTGGCCGTGACTCATCACGAGTCACGGCTCGACTCAATCCGAGCCGTTGTGGCTCTCGGCTCCAACTATACTCGACATGACACAACCATTTTCCACACTACTAACCTATATCCAATATCAAAATGAGTTCTCATTCGACACATTTATTTCAAAACGCGACACAATCCAAAACGACAACCACTATTTCAATAATACTACTCTAACCTTAACACTAAATCTTATATCAACTTATTGTTAAAAAAGTAATTCCAAATGACACAACACTCTGAAACTGCCAACATGATTAAATTCAACGCCAAGATCCAAAGTCAACACAACCAAATCCAAATCCGAACACAATTTTGCAATCCAATCTCTACACAAACAGCAACTCTCCAAATTAAACCTGACTTAAACAACTACACCCGCCTTGCCGTGACTCGCCGTGAGTCACGGCTTGGCTCATACACGACTGCCGAGACCAAACGACCAAACAAGACTCTAATCCATATTCGAGCTCTAAAATAACAATAACGACTTCAAAAATATCAAAACACCACCAATAAAACACTAACTCACCGAGACAACCGAGTTGACTCGGTGGGCTGACCGAGTCAACTGCCGAGATACAACCAACCCGAAACCACTCCAAAAATCCAAACCAAAACATAAACAAGAGAATAGAATTAAAGGAAAAGCAAAACAATTGGTAACTCGCCCGAGTCAGCGCGTGTTGACTCGGTGAGTCACCGAGTTGACCGGGTCATGACCGAGTCAGGGTTAGAAATGCTAGATCCATACATTTTTCATTGTTTTACAAAGGTTTTATAAAAAGTTTTATATTAAAATCGGTTTAATAACAAGTTTAGCAATTAGGGTTTCATAAAATTTAAATAAAAATAAGAAATAGAGGCTCGTGAAGGGTTTACCGAGAAGAAATAAGGCGAGAGAGGCTGTGGTGGTGGCGGTGGTGGTGACGGCAGAAGGTATGGTGGTGCGTGAGGGTGTTGCGGTGGGAGCCACGAGCTAAAACACTCCAGATATGATGTGGGTAACCTGATCTACCGAATTGGCCAAGAAAATGGTTTGCCGGAAAATATTCCAGTGGCCGGAACAGTGGCCGGGTGGTGGTGGCTGCCGGAAATTGGGCCAGAGAAGAAAGGAGAGAGGGGAGAGAGAGAATTAGTGAGAGAGTGAGTGAATAGTAATGGGAAATTTTATTAATTTTTGGGTATTTATATTTTTGAGTGAGGGTGTGAAATGAAAATTGAAAAGTCAGGGAGGTGAAATGAAAATAGGGGCGGAGGAACTAATGTTGTCATCTTGGTTAAACTTTTGCAATAAACGGTGCGGGACCCATTCGACATACCGAACGGACTCGAAAATTAATGAAACTTGCGCCATTGTTCACGAAATAATTTTTCCAATAAAAGCAAGTATAAATATGCAATATTTTCAAAAATTAATATTTTTGACAAATACGATACGTTTTGTGTTTTCTAGGTCGTACCGGTTCGATAAGGAATTAACGCGCACGTTGAACAAGATATTCATAGTTTTTCAAACCCAAACAATCAAAAGGTTCAAAGCTTAAGAAAATGAGAAGAAGTGTTTGCCTCCAAATACGTTTAGAATTTCCGGTTTAGAGCCATACTCATATTTGGAAATCCGTCCCGATCAGTTTACTTATCAGTTCTGATTTCGAAGAGGTTTAAAAAGCTAAGGAAAAATCAAATGATTGTTTGACCAGGTAAAACAAGTTTAGAGTTGTCGGTTGTTACATCACATACCCCTAAAAAGGAATCGCGTCCTCGCGATTTAGTTCAGGTTACTCGGCGGAATGGTGGTGGTACTAGTAACATATTCAGGTCTCTCCAGACTGTTCTAAGGGTTTATCCTTGACTGTGGAAGAGTGCTTAAGTGGTTTGCCATAAGTTGTCTCCTTCTAGTGCTTTGGTGGGGTACAATGATTTCTGGAGTAAGGTTAATAGAGGGAAACTTTTTAAATCTTAATTACACGAGGTTTCAAAAATTTTACCAGAGTTGTTTCTTCTCAAATCCTCATAGTCTAGTTCCAATGTAGGGTTTATGCTCTAGTGACACAAAATCCTAGCCCGATATATAAGGTTTTAAAGTGGCGGGGGGCGTCTGTTCTCCAAAATTTGTTTTGAAATTTAGCGTTTTTTCTCCTCAGGGGGATGGATGAAAGTGACACAAAAGGGCTCTTGGTCTAGTGGTTGGATGATTGTAAGTTAAGCAAGGTGTAGGGTGTTCGAATCCCATATATGTCATTTTGTTTGAGAATCCTATTTGGGTAAGTATTTACACGGTTTCGGATCAAAAGTTTGATAAGGGTTGCCCAGATGAACTTAATCCTCAAATTTTGCATTTCAGGAAATGTAACTATGGTTTTCAAGGGTGACCTAAAAGCATTTTGAGAAGATCCTTAAAAGTAAAATTATCAAAGAGAAAGGACAGTTGAGTATGCACGTCCACCTATATTTCTAAATATCCGAAGAAAAGCTCTAGTAGCCAATGTTGAGCGGGGTTCAATGTTTAATACTAGGCGAAGCTCAAAGCTAAAAAATGAGTCCTTAGCTCAACTGTGTGCGTCGCTCGGCTCCTATGCTAGAGACCTGGGTTCAATTCTAGGCATTTTCTCATTTGTTGTAAGTATTTCAACTTTTTTAGCGGTACTAAAAGGTATCTTGATCTAAAACGGTTACACTAGTGATCTGAGAGGCCTGAATCAGTTCGATGCTATGTTGAGGAAAGACCTTCCTATTTTCAAGGTGAGGTCGGGTACCAATAGTCGCTAGGTAAGCTAAGATCTCTTGGCGTCCTAGTGTTGTAGTCGCGTCCCATAGAGGGAAGTCAGAGTTTTGCAATGAAGAGGGTTTCATAAAAGGAAGGTGTTTCGAGTCTGTGTTATCTAAAACTCCTAGAGGGTAAGATGTCGTAAGGGAGATGGTATATTGATAACCTAGTTCAACGCATGCACTACTAACAAGGGAATCTAATCGTATGGAACGAATGTGGCGACTTATTCAGTGATAAAACAATATCAAAGCTTGGTAGGTTGTTATCTATAGTCTTAGGTGAAATTGTGAGGTCCACCTCTAAGGTTTTGATCTGTCTTCAAAATGGAATGTTGGTTGTTCGGTTTATGCAGTAATAGAATGAAAACGCTTTTCATGGAGGTAATTGGTTCACTTGGTGGGTGTAAAATACTTTACCAAATAGTTTGTAGAATAGTTCATAGAGTGATAGAGAACGACTTATTATTTATAAAAAGATAATCAAAATTATATTAGAGTTTGTGAAATATTAGGAAGATGAAGATCGGGTTACGCAACAACTTATGAGATGATTTGTAAGAAAATGCATAGATTATTGAGAAAATTATTTGTTATCTGTAAAATATCAGCAAAGTTGTGGTTCACTTATTGATTTGATAGCAAAATGTTTCGTCGAGTGATAGTAAATTTTATTTATTTTTTTTTTTTTTTGGAAGTAATGGCGAAATAATTTGTAAGATGATAGTAACACAGCTTTGTTGTTTTCAAGTAAAACAGTGGCTAATTTAACTCGCAGAGGAGTAAAATGGTTCACAAGGCAGTAGTAAAACATTTTGTAAAATGACCGCAAAAGGGTCGGTAAGATAGTTGAAAATGATTTGTGTGAATGTGTGCATAGTGGTACTAATAATAGAAAGTGAAATGATGTAGTAAGTGGGTTGGTTACTTATATGAAAGCTTTATTAGATAATTGCTAAGATAACAAATTATAAAGTGAAATAATGTGATAATAAGTATGTTATAGTAGATAGTAATAGCTTAGTCGTATTTGACACTTTGATTAAATAATAGTGAAAATATAGAGCGTAATTGAAATATGATGGTCCGTAAAAGTTGAAATAAAATTGTATTGTTTAAGTGTGTAATTGACCAAAATGAGGTGAATAGAGATATGAGAGTAAAAATACGGTAAGTTACGAACGTAAGTGAGAGTGAGATAAGTATATACGAAGTTAGAGTAACGTTTTGAAATTATTTTTATCACGGGTAATATGTCCCCTTGGTAGTGATTATTAAAACGAAAGTGTCTGAAAAGCAAAATGTGTTTAAGATGCGTAAAAGAGTAACGAATGTTAATGAGTGTGCTATAGCTGACTACCTGTGGGTTATGGACCCACGGTTAAGGTGTAAAGTTTTAATGTGGAAAGAGTTTAGTAGACAAAAAGAGGTAGAAATAAAAGTATTGAAAACGACTGTAACACCCCAACCCGGCAAGGGTAGAAGTATCACACTAATGGCTCCATATCAGATCAAACAAAGCATACAATCAATAGTAATACAATGGTTCTCAAAGGTTACAAATGAAATCTTGCAATACGAAGGGTTACAAAGGAAAATAAAAGCTGCCTATCAAATCCATAAGTACATCTCTTCTAATGGCTTCTACTCAAAGTCTTCTAGGTCCAAAGTCTCTTCACTCTTACCCAGCTTCCAACTAAAACCTACCGCGGGAAAAGAAACGCGGCTGAGCTACTAGAGCTCAGTGAACAGATATAACGTAACAAGCAGTAGTACAATGTATAATTTACATGAGTAAAAGAGTGTAGAAGCATGAATACATGGTATCAAGATGAAAGGTAAGAGTACATGGTATCATAAGGAAAGGTAAAAGGGTACATGGTAAAGGAAGTCAGAAATCCACTACGAGCCCATAACATAACATGAAATCATAATCATAATCATAATCGTAAACATGCAGAGGGGAGACCTCTTAATATCCTGTAAATATGAGGGGTGTCCTCAATCATGGGTATCCTGTAAATATGAGGGGTGTCCTCAATCATGGGTTGGAGTAGCTAGCTCCCGGAGTGTGAAAGACGTGTATCGCACACACCATCAGTCACCATGAATAACATAACATAACATGAACATGAACAAATCTAGGATGCATCCATACGCCCCCGGTGGCCATAATCTGCCTCTACGTAAACATGAATCATAAACATAACATGCAGGGACGGGACAGGTCATCACTCTCCTGCCCTAGAGTCATGTCATCGGTGCATCGACTGACATGGACATGAAACCCTCATGCCTAGTGAGTGGCTCGTAGTATCAAACTGAGGGTAAAGGTCAAGTATCATGAATCATGTTTTTAGTTTACTTGCATAGGTCAATATCATGTTTCATAAGTTCATAATCATAGGTTCATAATCCTGGTTCATAAGCAAGGTTCATAAGCAAAGGTTCATGGTCAAGGGTTCGTAATTAGAGGTTCATGAATGAAAGGTTCATAATCATAAAAGGTTCATAATCATGATGGTTCAATAATCGAAGTTCATAAATGAAGGGAACATAGCAATGGTATAGGGAAACCTAATACGAATCATAATCAGAGAATGAAGGCCTCTTATCAAAGAAGCAGAATATCTGTACCTTATACCGCAAACGAAAACACAACAGAAAATATCAAGGTCGGAAGCAAACTCCATCTCCAGCGAGTCTACACGAATTCATAACTAACTTATTAAAAACTCATTTAATTCAGATTACTTATTTAGTCGGCTTTCCAGTTTTTAGAAACTATTCAAAGTTAGTAATTTTCCAAATTAGATAACCTTCCGAATTAAGTACGTTTTCCCAAATTAGCAATTTTAATACTTTATGGTTACAAATGATAATAAGTGAATTTAGATGTTCAATAATGACAATTTAGATGCTAGTGGTTCACGTGTCCTAGCTTCATAAGAGCTTGATTCGAATTGGTTATTATAAAATATAAGTCTAGTTGGTTTTGTATATATAAATAATATTATTACTTGCCATCTAATACTACATGAATATGTTTCTGAGGTTTTATGCATTGTAAATATACTGATATGACATTTGAAGCATTTGATGTCTCACCCATTTAGAACTATATCCAATTGATTAACTACCAGCTTTTTGGTTCCTTGAATTAAAAAAATACAAGCATATATTGATTTGCTTATCCAGAATTATATATACGCCAGCTTATATTAATATTGTCACCTTTGTATAGGTTTCCATTATATATAAATTAACATCTTGGATCATATGACCTGCTAGTGAGAGGCCAAGATAGTTTTCAAACATACTTAGGCTATGTCATGGATCGATCAGAAGAAACATGTATAGATGCATTTGTTAGATGACAACTAGCCAGCTCCAATTTATGAGTACGACCACAAATGCACAACTAAAACCAGTACTTGACATCCTTTACCATCTACATGAAACACATATTTAACGCTACCTTGACTACATGACATCACAGTACACGACTCTAGTTTTATCCCCACAATAACGCTACATGAACACAGCGCAACGATTCTTAAGATCACCACACGACACACACAAAAGACCCATTTCTTTCACATGAGAAATCGACCCATTTCACAGCCCTTTTACACACTATACACACGTAAATGTTACCTTTGTTTCCTGCCTAACACGACACACAACAGCCCAACAAGCGACTCATTATTCACAGCCATCAGACACCACAAAAGACCACATAAAATCATGATTTTTTACTCTACTCGACACACAAATATCCAGACCAGAACCTTAGTTTTAACTCACTCGATACACCACTTGACAGCCATATTCACACACCAACACATCCTCATATATATACGACCCAACAGCACCATTTTACATGTTTAACATTCCAGACCATGAGCCTTTATCTCGACACTATACTACCAGTCCAAACTAGGTCTTTAAGTCCTCAAGTGTATGTATTTAGCTCCTTATTTCATGAGCCCAAATGACCCCATACTCATGCAAACTATTCTGATTTTAACAGACCATAAAGCCTTCTATTCGACACATGCATAAGTCCCATTATTTTGTGTAGTTAAGGCACAAGTTCACATTGATTTAGGTGATCAAATGCACGCTTCTATAACAGATTTATAAGCCTCACAATTTGATTTTAAAAGCAGACTTAAACCATGCACATCGACCCTATATTTATTCATCATTTTATGTGATCAAAAATGTAATCTTATATCAGACAAACCAAGCTCATCACTAATTTTATAATAGACCATGACGACCCTATTCGACCCCCCCTTTTTTTTTTATATCTTTATGTCATATTAGTGATTTCAAAAAAAAATATTCAATTATTAGACTTTAATAATCCAACCTTGAGACCCCATTATACATGCGACAGAACTGATTTTAGAAGCAGACTTATACCATGTCCCTTGCCTTATATTATCATTGATTCATGCAACTTCAGGCTATCATTTTATGCGTTCAATAATACCCTTTATTTGTTACTAACATAGATTAATTCATGAGTTCATTTATAGGTTATAACTTTTATAATTCTAAATCCATGTCGAGTGAGAAACGGACCAAGGATGATATAGGTTACCTTCGTAGCGTGAACAAAAGAAGAAAACAACAAGATCGATCCACCCACAGAAAATCCAGCCGAAACCCTAGCCACACCTTCCTTCGAACAGCCTCCAATCCCACGCACAAGAACACCTCACGAACAAGAACAACACACGCCTAAGGTCACACGAACAAGCCTCCTTGCTGCTGTGTTAGAACCGAACAGAAGGATAAAGCAAAGGCAGCCGAAATTTTGGTTGGGAGAGTATTTCTGGGTTTTGAAATTTTGTGTTTCGGTAATTAGGGAGATAGAAACCGTGTAAATGGATTGTGGTAAATAAGGAAGGGTCGGATTTCATGGGATGGATTTAATCACCCTTCAATGCCTTCTTAACTTTCTTATTAATTTCTTAACCGAAATTTTGTTTTGGTCATATTAACATGTCGCCAATTAGGACTTGCATTTGGAGAGTATTCGCTTTGTCTAATCTTGAACAAAACGTGTGATGAGGTACCAAAAAAATGTGTGTCATTTTATGTAAAGGATAACTTAGAATTAAGTAATTTATTCATGTAACTTAAAGTTTAGGATTTATATTATATAACCTATAGTTTTAATATCAATAATTTAATTATGTAACTTAGGATAAATCATAATACATATTAAAATTGTTAGTTCAAAATTAGAGGGTATTTTAGTCTTGTCGGATTGTTTAAATTTTTGGGGTTTTACAAATCTTCCCCTCTTAAAAAGAATTTTCGTCCTCGAAAATTGAAGTCGCATAATTAAACGAAGTCGTAGCAAGTCGTAAAAGGTCATCGCAAACATTCTCACGCCTGAGGAGGTTCTTCCAAAAAGATCTTCAGACCAAATAATTCCTCATGACTCTAATCAAAACGAGGTGGGTTCAAATTCCTCAGAAAGAGACAAATTAGGCTGATTCGGATTCAAAAGAACCATGTAACATAAAATGGATGATAAATGAATCTTCTAAAAAGCTTGTATGAAATATGAACAAGATTTCAAATCAAATTGACTGTGTCAATAGTAGAGAGCTCTACAAAGAGTTTAAGATTTATAACTGAGGTCCACGAAATGCAAAACGGGAGTCCAACTCCTCCAGATATTTAACGAACGAAGGTAGAGTATACGCATAGGTAGAATGAACTAAAATTCTCACTAATCACGGATAATCCAATGGAGATCAAAATATAAACTTTTTAGGTACTCCCCATGATATCATATGCCCACAACAAGTGCACATTATATGATGTAAGTATTATCACGTTGGCCAGACGTCATAATACTGGCATCATATAAATATGCCCTCATGATGGTCATACTTTATCTCAAGTCGTAATCAAAACCACCTATCTTAATCCACCTAGTACTTCTACAGTCTCAGAGGTCAACAAAACAATGCCATAGTCAAGAGAGAAAACAAAACTGTCCGCAAGAGTATCAAAATCCCAGATTGCCCAGCAGAATTGAGGTACGCCGTCGCAAGCATCATATCTTCAACAATTCGCCAAAATCTCTCAAAATAGAGTCATCACCGAATCATACGAAAGATAAACACAAACAGAATTGCTTCTAGGGAACTTAGATCATAAGAGGGACTTTTAACAATATAACGAAATTTAAGAGGGTCAACAGAAATGAAAGTTAGTCACCCAACTTCTGCCTTCATAGAATCAATTATTCCAAGTATAGAGGGTCTGTTTCAAGTATCCGCTTATCCAACACATCTAATCTCTTCAAGTCCGGTTGATCTGTCTTCGGCTGTCCATCAATCAAAATCGGGAACTTGTGACTGGTTCGTCGAGCCTCCTGCAGTTCTTCTTGGAATGTGATGGAGTAATGTAGATTCCTGGCACGATCTTTAAATCTCTTCATCATCCAGTCTGCTTCCGCTCTCAATTCATCTTAGTACAACCAAGAGGAATAGGGAAGTGAGACTGCACGTCTTCATCAGCTCCAGGTTCGCCATCTTGACTAGAATTTCTTTTTCTGCATCACCAACACTTCTGCCTTGAAAGGAATGTCTTCACTCTTCGGGGTAGCCTCCATTGTCGTCAACTCCAGGTCAGGCAAAGAACACCGTTCTCTTAACAAATGTACATCTCCCAGAATGCACAAATGATGTCAAATTTCTACAAGGTGCAAAAATGATTTTCATGCTCTTCCTCGTCTTCGAAGGTACCATTAAGTCATACAATGACCATTTGCCCAAGTACTTACGAGAAAACATCATTTATCAAATTCACGAAACAGTCAGAGCTTTAGCTAATACCATTAGCGTCACTAACCGTCAATAGTAGTCGATTACAAATATGGGGGTCGATTCCAAGAATAAACTCAATTTATCAGAAGGAGACTTCGCGCTCTGAAATTTAACAGACACACAGTCATTTCAGGGTGGAGGAATATTGGTTCCTAACAGTATTACGATTTAGCTTCCAGAAATCAATACATATCTCCTATCATCATTCTTCTTTATCGCGAACAAACTAAAACATGCCCAGAAGATACACTTAAGTAACTCACTTCCTGGTCTTCGGTTGCTGCTCTTCCCGGTTACTCCAGTCAATTGGTATGATCCGAAAGACATCTTCGTTTAGTGACTAGAATCTCTCGGTATCATGTCAAATCTTACTTCATACTCCGGTGGAAAAACTTGACGTCCAACAGGGATTATGTTCAAGAAGTTCAGGGTGCCAAATAACGTTCAATACAAGGTTCATGTTCAGAAAACTCAAGGTGCCAAAAGGCTTCTACGATGAGGTTCATTTATTGGTGTACGCAATGGTTTCTAAGAAAACTTTATAACCGCAAACGTAACACACGAGTCTCCAGAGTAATAGTGATAGCAAAGGGTTTATCAATCATAAATCGTAGTAGGGAGTTCACAATTGTTGCAACGTTAAAGGTGAGACATAGAAGGGTAGTTTTCAATATTTGACTGATCATTCCACAATTTCCTTGTCAGAATAAAATCGAGTTAACTATTCAAAGAAAGACGGTTCGCAAATCAAAACTATATCATTAGAAGTGAGGAAGAAAACATTCTTATACTCATGGTTATACACCACAAGACTTTTCATAAGGACAGAGATGGGTAAAACGAAATCAATAGTGTCGGAAACTTCATAGATACTTATCAAATAGCAAAACATATCCAGTACGTCATCGCCATAGAGGTTCTTGGAATGCCTGGAGAGGCGTCAAAGTGATTAACAAAATAATCAGAGTGAAATGCGGGTCATTATCAAAATGATTAACAAAAGGGATTTGAAGATAAGGATCAAATAGTGTCAGGCCATTATTATGAAATTCTCAATGCCTTCAAGATTTAATCAGGTTTAAAACTTAGGTGGTGTAAAGCATAAGCTTTCACTTTCCAGAAGTGATATCAACAGGATCTAACCAAAAGCAAGGCACGAATCAGAGTGATACGGAAGCAATGATGCTTAAACAAATGCCTTATAGTCTACCCATTCCTCACTGGTCAAAACTTAGGTTCCTATGGGAAATCTTAAAGCAATTTTCAAAGGTTGGCTTACGAGCGCCTAGAGGGAAAACTTAGTGGTCCTAACTTACACAGGTCAAGGGTAAATGTATTACAAGTCGCAGCCTGTCTCTCTGATACCATAATTGTAACACCCCAACCCGGCAAGGGTAGAAGTATCACACTAATGGCTCCATATCAGATCAAACAAAGCATACAATCAATAGTAATACAATGGTTCTCAAAGGTTACAAATGAAATCTTGCAATACAAAGGGTTACAAAGGAAAATAAAAGCTGCCTATCAAATCCATAAGTACATCTCTTCTAATGGCTTCTACTCAAAGTCTTCTAGGTCCAAAGTCTCTTCACTCTTACCCAGCTTCCAACTAAAACCTGCCGCGGGAAAAGAAACGCGGCTGAGCTACTAGAGCTCAGTGAACAGATATAACGTAACAAGCAGTAGTACAATGTATAATTTACATGAGTAAAAGAGTGTAGAAGCATGAATACATGGTATCAAGATGAAAGGTAAGAGTACATGGTATCATAAGGAAAGGTAAAAGGGTACATGGTAAAGGAAGTCAGAAATCCACTACGAGCCCATAACATAACATGAAATCATAATCATAATCATAATCGTAAACATGCAGAGGGGAGACCTCTTAATATCCTGTAAATATGAGGGGTGTCCTCAATCATGGGTATCCTGTAAATATGAGGGGTGTCCTCAATCATGGGTTGGAGTAGCTAGCTCCCGGAGTGTGAAAGACGTGTATCGCACACACCATCAGTCACCATGAATAACATAACATAACATGAACATGAACAAATCTAGGATGCATCCATACGCCCCCGGTGGCCATAATCTGCCTCTACGTAAACATGAATCATAAACATAACATGCAGGGACGGGACAGGTCATCACTCTCCTGCCCTAGAGTCATGTCATCGGTGCATCGACTGACATGGACATGAAACCCTCATGCCTAGTGAGTGGCTCGTAGTATCAAACTGAGGGTAAAGGTCAAGTATCATGAATCATGTTTTTAGTTTACTTGCATAGGTCAATATCATGTTTCATAAGTTCATAATCATAGGTTCATAATCCTGGTTCATAAGCAAGGTTCATAAGCAAAGGTTCATGGTCAAGGGTTCGTAATTAGAGGTTCATGAATGAAAGGTTCATAATCATAAAAGGTTCATAATCATGATGGTTCAATAATCGAAGTTCATAAATGAAGGGAACATAGCAATGGTATAGGGAAACCTAATACGAATCATAATCAGAGAATGAAGGCCTCTTATCAAAGAAGCAGAATATCTGTACCTTATACCGCAAACGAAAACACAACAGAAAATATCAAGGTCGGAAGCAAACTCCATCTCCAGCGAGTCTACACGAATTCATAACTAACTTATTAAAAACTCATTTAATTCAGATTACTTATTTAGTCGGCTTTCCAGTTTTTAGAAACTATTCAAAGTTAGTAATTTTCCAAATTAGATAACCTTCCGAATTAAGTACGTTTTCCCAAATTAGCAATTTTAATACTTTATGGTTACAAATGATAATAAGTGAATTTAGATGTTCAATAATGACAATTTAGATGCTAGTGGTTCACGTGTCCTAGCTTCATAAGAGCTTGATTCGAATTGGTTATTATAAAATATAAGTCTAGTTGGTTTTGTATATATAAATAATATTATTACTTGCCATCTAATACTACATGAATATGTTTCTGAGGTTTTATGCATTGTAAATATACTGATATGACATTTGAAGCATTTGATGTCTCACCCATTTAGAACTATATCCAATTGATTAACTACCAGCTTTTTGGTTCCTTGAATTAAAAAAATACAAGCATATATTGATTTGCTTATCCAGAATTATATATACGCCAGCTTATATTAATATTGTCACCTTTGTATAGGTTTCCATTATATATAAATTAACATCTTGGATCATATGACCTGCTAGTGAGAGGCCAAGATAGTTTTCAAACATACTTAGGCTATGTCATGGATCGATCAGAAGAAACATGTATAGATGCATTTGTTAGATGACAACTAGCCAGCTCCAATTTATGAGTACGACCACAAATGCACAACTAAAACCAGTACTTGACATCCTTTACCATCTACATGAAACACATATTTAACGCTACCTTGACTACATGACATCACAGTACACGACTCTAGTTTTATCCCCACAATAACGCTACATGAACACAGCGCAACGATTCTTAAGATCACCACACGACACACACAAAAGACCCATTTCTTTCACATGAGAAATCGACCCATTTCACAGCCCTTTTACACACTATACACACGTAAATGTTACCTTTGTTTCCTGCCTAACACGACACACAACAGCCCAACAAGCGACTCATTATTCACAGCCATCAGACACCACAAAAGACCACATAAAATCATGAGTTTTTACTCTACTCGACACACAAATATCCAGACCAGAACCTTAGTTTTAACTCACTCGATACACCACTTGACAGCCATATTCACACACCAACACATCCTCATATATATACGACCCAACAGCACCATTTTACATGTTTAACATTCCAGACCATGAGCCTTTATCTCGACACTATACTACCAGTCCAAACTAGGTCTTTAAGTCCTCAAGTGTATGTATTTAGCTCCTTATTTCATGAGCCCAAATGACCCCATACTCATGCAAACTATTCTGATTTTAACAGACCATAAAGCCTTATATTCGACACATGCATAAGTCCCATTATTTTGTGTAGTTAAGGCACAAGTTCACATTGATTTAGGTGATCAAATGCACGCTTCTATAACAGATTTATAAGCCTCACAATTTGATTTTAAAAGCAGACTTAAACCATGCACATCGACCCTATATTTATTCATCATTTTATGTGATCAAAAATGCAATCTTATATCAGACAAACCAAGCTCATTACTAATTTTATAATAGACTATGAAGACCCTATTCGACCCCCCCTTTTTTTTTTATATCTTTATGTCATATTAGTGATTTCAAAAAAAAATATTCAATTATAAGACTTTAATAATCCAACCTTGAGACCCCATTATACATGCGACAGAACTGATTTTAGAAGCAGACTTATACCATGTCCCTTGCCTTATATTATCATTGATTCATGCAACTTCAGGCTATCATTTTATGCGCTCAATAATATCCTTTATTTGTTACTAACATAGATTAATTCATGAGTTCATTTATAGGTTATAACTTTTATAATTCTAAATCCATGTCGAGTGAGAAACGGACCAAGGATGATATAGGTTACCTTCGTAGCGTGAACAAAAGAAGAAAACAACAAGATCGATCCACCCACAGAAAATCCAGCCGAAACCCTAGCCACACCTTCCTTCGAACAGCCTCCAATCCCACGCACAAGAACACCTCACGAACAAGAACAACACACGCCTAAGGTCACACGAACAAGCCTCCTTGCTGCTGTGTTAGAACCGAACAGAAGGATAAAGCAAAGGCAGCCGAAATTTTGGTTGGGAGAGTATTTCTGGGTTTTGAAATTTTGTGTTTCGGTAATTAGGGAGATAGAAACCGTGTAAATGGATTGTGGTAAATAAGGAAGGGTCGGATTTCATGGGATGGATTTAATCACCCTTCAATGCCTTCTTAACTTTCTTATTAATTTCTTAACCGAAATTTTGTTTTGGTCATATTAACATGTCGCCAATTAGGACTTGCATTTGGAGAGTATTCGCTTTGTCTAATCTTGAACAAAACGTGTGATGAGGTACCAAAAAAATGTGTGTCATTTTATGTAAAGGATAACTTAGAATTAAGTAATTTATTCATGTAACTTAAAGTTTAGGATTTATATTATATAACCTATAGTTTTAATATCAATAATTTAATTATGTAACTTAGGATAAATCATAATACATATTAAAATTGTTAGTTCAAAATTAGAGGGTATTTTAGTCTTGTCGGATTGTTTAAATTTTTGGGGTTTTACAATGACAAACGAAGATTTATGGATGCTAGTTATAGTGAAAAGTGTAACCTCATAGATAGTGTGTAAATATAATAAGTATGTTTCATATACCCTACATTTGTAAAAATGTAGGTGTAATAGAGTGGTTGGTAAAAAGTAAATAGATTGGACCCAGGGTCAAAGTGTAGAAGTGTGAAATGGATAACGATCCTTTGGGATAAACGGTTAACGATTCATAGTTTGTACAAATCCCTAACCAACAGAATTTGGGATTGCCTAAATCACTATCAGCTTCGAAATACGAGCACCTTTACTTACCACCTATGGTTAATGCTTCCTCATGAGTACTATTATTCCTTTACAGTCTTCAAGGTCCAATTCGTTCAACTAAACCATTATGGTGTCCATTTCAACTGACAGGTTACTTCCTAAGGTGGCTAATGATGTCGCCCGTCTCATCGGCTTATATTGCGATGTACTCGAGCTTTCTTACAAGTTGAGAGGTAGGGGAAAACGTGATATGTAACCTAATGATCTAAGGCAATAGTAGAGTGATAATGTCTTCCAGAAAGGGCTTTCGATTAGTATTCCTGAATAGTGTTTCCAAAATATTACTTTCAAAATAACGTGTCTCGAAATGGTGCGTTCCAACTAGCGTATCCAGAACATTTTACCAATGTGTCACGTCTTCAAGGTCATGTAACTAGAGTTGGTCGTCCGAAATGATTTTCAAAATGTTATGTCAGAATGGCATGCTAGAGATAGCGTTCTCATAATATCGTAACTAAAATAGTCTTTCCAGAAATAAAACTTTCCAAAATGTCGTATCAACTTATATATACATTTCGTAAAATGCCTATTGCAGTTCCTCGTTTCATAAAGGGTATTAAGGTAGACTACTAGTATCCTCGAGGGATAAGCGAAAAGTTAGGTATCATTTCTAAAAGTAGAAGCTTGGGTTGCTACATAAGTTCCTAAAGCTTTTGCTGGGTTACAAATTGACCTATTGCAGGTTTTCTAGGTTTTGCCAAAGATTCATTGATTACTTCGTTGTTTACTTCCATCAAGAGGTTCATCCTACAAGTGCTATGGGAGAGTCATTCTTAGGCGACTAGTGATCTAACTCAGTTTATCCATTGTTTGTAAAGTTTGGGGTGGCGATGACTGTAACATAACCAGAAACAAAACAAGGCTGAAGAAACAAAATGAAATTCACACGATATCCAGAAATCAAGAACTCACGCAATCCAAATTCAAATAAAGCCAAAACCAAGTAATAAACTCAAAATGTGCTTATTATGATATCGGACGAGTTAAAATAAACAACTCGAATTCAAAACGGCGACCAATCGGGTCTCACCTGACCCAGTGCGAATGTAATCAGACGACGACAAACAAATTTTCCATATAAGCGGAGAGATATAGCGATGCTAGAAGTATTTCAGTTCATAAGGTGTTGTGATGCCAGTGTGTCGTGAGTGTGGGTAAACCTTCGTCATATTCGGTGTTCGTGCACATATGCAAAACTTTTACCAATTCCAAAATTCAAAACATAATCCTGTTATAACTACTCCCAGTATCGCAAAATTCATTTCTAGGACATAGGTGATCAGGCCATGTCCCCACTATCCTTGGTTAATTATAGGTAATCAGTCTACTCTCAACCGTGAATCAATGAATTTCAGGATACTCAGTTTAGTTATAGTAGTACTATGTTCCTTACTTTTGAATCGCTTTAAAACCACAATTGGTATTCAAACTCGGAATCAAATAATGTGGTTACGCAAGGAAATAGCGTAACTCCGCGACAGGTTTGGTGCATCGATGTGAGTATATGAAAATACTTAATTACAAAATCATTCTAGACACCCACTAGAAACCCCTACCATACTATGAATGTAATTAAATTTGGCCATTACTAAATCTCACCCCTACCACACTAGACACCCACTATAGTATTGAACTAGCTAATGGAAACCTAGTTAATACTTGCACCGTAATCCGTGACTATATACTAAATCTCCTAGATCACCTGTTTAGCATCGACCTTATACCCATTGGACTCGGAAGCTTTGACGTAGTTGTAGGAATGGATTGGTTGCCCAAACATCGAGCCAACATTATTTGCGGTGAATGAGTTATTCATATCCTGCTTGATGATGAGACCTTGGTTATCCGCAGAGACCGTAGTGGAACCCGCTTGAGTATTATTTTCCTGCATTAAGACTCTGAAGTATATCGGGAAAGGTTGTCATGCGTCTTTAGCACAAGTGTCCAAGAAAGAGTCTGGAGAGAAGCGACTCGAGGACGTCCCGATCGTGCGTGATTTCCCTGAGGTTTTCCCTGAGGATCTACCTGGACTTCCACCGGCTCGACAAGTGGAATTTTCAATTGACTTAGTTCCAGGAGCTGCACCCGTGGCTCGTGCACCGTATCGACTCGCTCCTACCAAAATGCAAGAACTGTCTAATTAATTGCAAGAGTTGTTGGATAAAGGTTTCATTCGACCTAGTTCATCCCCGTGGGGAGCACCGGTGTTGTTCGTAAAGAAGAAAGATGGGTCGTTTAGGATGTGTATTGATTATCGCGAATTAAACAAGCTGACCGTGAAGAATCGCCACCCGTTACCGAGGATTGACGATTTGTTTGACCAGCTCCAAGGGTCGGATTACTACTCAAAGATAGATCTGAGGTTAGGTTACCACCAACTTAGAGTCCGGGAAGAGGATATTCCCAAAACGGCGTTCAGGACTCGCTATGGCCACTATGAATTCAAGGTAATGCCATTTGGTTTGACAAACGCACCGGCTGTATTCATGGACCTCATGAACCGAGTGTGTAAACCATACATGGAAAAGTTTGTCATAGTCTTCATCGATGATATTTTGATTTACTCCAATACTGAAGAAGAGCACAAGCAACATCTGACGACAATTCTCAAATTACTCAAGGAAGAACAATTGTATGCCAAAATCTCTAAGTGTGAATTTTAGATTCGCAGAGTACAATTTCTTGGCCATGTGATTGAAAACAAAGGGTTTCATGTGGATCCCGCGAAAATTGAAGCTATCGAGAATTGGCCAACTCCTTCTAATGCTACAGAGATCCGACAATTTTTGGGATTAGCCGGGTACTACCGAAGATTCATCGAGGGATTCTCCAAGATTGCTAAACCATTAACAGCATTGACTCAGAAGAATAAGAAGTATGAGTGGGAAAATGATGAAGAAGAAGCATTCCAGATTCTAAAGCGAAAACTGTGTAGTGCTGATGAAGCGAAAAGTGTACCGCTTTTAGGGGGTCATTTAAGCCCTAAATCGTATTTATTTGATCAAATATTGCCCTAAATCGTTCCTTTTGTCATTTTAGGTACTTTGGAGAAGAAATCTGGAAAAGGAAGCATTTTGGACGTTTTTGGAGCATAAAAGTGAAGAAAACGACAAAGTCTCAAAAATCTGCTGGAAAGTACCTTTGACGGCGTCAAGCCCCAATGTGACGCCGTTAACCCTTGATAAGCCAGAGAGGATTTTGGAAGATTAAAGGGGGACGGCGTCAAGAAGGTCGTCAAGCCTTGATAAGCCAGAGAGGATTTTGGAAGATTAAAGGGGGACGGCGTCAAGAAGGCCATCAAGAAACCCTAACCGCGGCGAGGTGACGGCGTCACGACCCAAAGGGTGACGCCGTCAGATCTGTTTTCCTATATATACTTTCATAATTTTTAGTCATTAGTGTGCAACTTTGTGAGGAGAAACCCTAGACGATTTTTCTGCCATTTTTAAGGGTTTTATACCCTTGGATCTCCCATGTTCAAATGAAGATAAGTAATCAATTAATCATTCAATATGTCTATGTGTTGTTTGATTATATCTTGTTCTTGTCTTTTAATTAACATGCTAGGCTAGATTTATCTTGTGTTTGCTTAGATCTAATGAAACCTAACTATTGATTATTGGTTGTTGGTGTGTTATTAATTGTATTGGATGATTGTTTATCGATGTTAGGCTTAAGAAAACTGGCTAACCTCCTATACGGTAACTTGCTTGAACGTCTTAAGAAACATGAACCAATGCGTACTAAGGTTTTTATGGTTGTATTTAATGCATGAGCGAATTCTAGTGATCCCATGTTAGGAGCTTCTTAGCCGGCTCGACATAGGAGTGAAGTAGGAGCTTATAGAGTTGGGGAAGTACGTACGCCACCCCACGATTGGTATTAAGGAATACACCCGTCATCCACGCAATTAATAACACTAATCAACCGGTAAAAGATAGTTAGGGAGTAAGGAAATCTAAGTAAACACATTTCTCTCCATATAAGTTCCACAACCTTTTTATTTTCAGTTATTTTATTTTATTTGCAATTGTAGTTATTTGGGTTAGTTGACTAGCAACTAATTCCGCCCACTCCTTCAAACCCGAGATTTTATTTGCTTTTATAAAAATAAAAATACAAAAAGAATCTTCCCTCACCCTTAGACCTATTAGAGTAGTTTTTCAATCCTAACGACACTATTCCCCTAGAGAACGATCAATCCCCCGGTACTTGCCACTACACTATACTACATCGGTCAGGTACACTGCCTGGTGGGGATTGCAAGCCTCTTGAGATCCCTCGAGAGGTAAAATCTGTTGTAAGGTCGCAAAACCACGCATCAAGTTTTTGGCGCCGCTGCCGGGGAATAGTTATTGTTTTGGTTGAATTTTTATTTTATTAGGTCTACTCACTAGATTCCTTTCTAGTGAGATTTTTATTTTATTTTTCTAGGTTTTCTTTAGTCTATCTTTTTTCTTCGTTTCTTTGTTCGTAACCATTACCATCCGACATCATGGAAGGTGGTAATATCCTCGATCCCAACACCCACCACCACACAACACCTCCTAGAGCCCGTACCTTAGGAGACTACTCTCGTCCTAGCCACCATGGCTATCGAAACACCATTGAGCTCACTCAAGGAGCCAATGTCACTCCCTTGCGATCCGACACCATCCGGTTGGTGCAAAGCGGATGCGCATTCCATGGACTTCGTTCCGAAGATCCTAATCAACATCTCAAGGACTTTCTCAAAATCGTTGATTCCATAGACCTTGATGTTGCCACTCGAGAGACGACCCGACTGCGTCTCTTTCAATTCTCTCTGCGGGACCAAGCTAGTCAATGGCTAGAGCGTCTACCCGCAGGATCCATCACCTCTTGGGATGATCTCACCACTCGTTTCCTTGCTCAGTTTTTCCCACCAGGAAGAACTACCAAGCTAAGGAATGATATCTTGATGTTCCAACAAAAGTCAAGGCGAAACCCTCTACGAGGCATGGACTCGATTCAAGGACTTACCCAAAAAGTCCCTCACCATGGCATAGAACTTTGGCTCCAAGTCCAAATCTTCTATGACCACATCAATCTCTCCACAAGGCAAACCATTGACCAATCGGCCGGTGGTAAGCTACGTGATCTAAGTGCAGAACAATCATGGGCTCTCCTGGAAGATCTTGCTCTTTATGACAACGAAAGTTGGAATGATCCCCGTGATTTGAATAAAACGGTCAAGGCAATATCTTTGCCTTCGAACAATTCAAGCACTTCCGACCGTAGGATCATAGAACTTGAAGACCAAGTCAAGTTTCTTATGAAATCCTACGAGGCTCCTAAACCTTCAAGCCAAGTGAACAAAATCACTTCTTCATGTGAATTATGTAGTGGTCCCCACGACACTCGTGATTGCGTGGAACTCCCCGAACAAGCTTTTGCGGACTACGCATCCTCGCGTACCGACGGAGCGGGAGACAAGTGGTACACTTTCAAACCCGAGCCAAACCCCTACGGTGATTCATACAACCCCTCATGGAAAAATCACCCAAACCTTAGGTGGAAACAAAACGCACAACAAACCAATTCTTCCAACCCACCTAATCGTTTCCAATCAAGCGGTTCATCCTCGAACCGTACTTTCAACAACAATCCTTCCAACTATGGTAGTACCAATAATCTTGAAGGGTTGATGTCCAACTTCGTGACATCTCAAGAAGCTCGTTTAGCAAAGTTTGAAGCCGATTTCAAACAAAAACAAAGCGAGATGACCAATAAGATTGACACTTTGTTGAAAGCCCTCAATGACCGAGAAATGGGAGCACTCCCTAGCAACACAGTCAAGAACCCGAAACTAAACGTCAACGCCATTTCATCGGTTTCGTCTCCTAGTTCTTGTCCACAATATTATTCGGTCAATTCCATGAGCTCGTGTTTCAAACAAACCCAAATCATCCAAAAGGACCAACAAGTTAAGATATCCAACACTAATTTGGTCAACAACATAGTTGAAACACCTCCCACTCAAAACCTTGATGAAGAATTCAAGGAGCTCCACCTTAAAAGTCCGGTTATTGATGTGTTGGATGAGAAGAAGCTCAAGTTAGGCGAAAAAGGGACCGCCTTTGTTCAAAACAAGCTACCTAAGAAATTAGATGATCCGGGCTTATTTGTTCTACCTTGCAAGATCGGTAATTCAGAGGCTTATGACACATTAGCCGATCTTGGATCAACCTTAACCTACTTCCGTTACCTCTCTACACCTCTCTAAAACTAGGAAAACTTGAAGAAACCGAGGTGATAATAGGCTTAGCGGATGGGAGTATTGCTTACCCAGTTGGAGTAGTCAAAGACGTGTTAGTACACATAGGAAAACTAACCATTTTAGCCGATTTCTACGTCCTTGATATGGTTAGCGACCCTACATGCCCCTTGTTGATAGGTAGAGGATTTTTGGCGACCGCTAGTGCCATGATTGATTGTAAGGAATCTAAGATAGCGGTAGGAGAAGGTGATACTTGGTCAGTCTATGATGTGAAGAAACATGCCTATGATACTAGTGAGGAACCAACACCTCATTGGTTAGAATTAAATAGGAGACCATCTAGATATGGACCCTGGATCGATAGAGACTTCATAGGACCCCAACGCCCATTTTACCTAGAAGAGGACTTTGTGAACCGAACACATGCGGTAGAACAACTCTTGGCTAGGGACACGAATTGGATCCATTTGAAGACCCTCTAGTTTTTAGGAAGATGATTGATTTCCTAGGAGTTTTGCCAATTAACCTAGGGATGAATAAGTGGACTTGTGAGGACGATGATCATAAGTGGGATTGGGACAAACCACCCAAAGATGGAGATGGGTCATGGCATATTAAGATGACATTGTATGACCCGGATGGAGAGAGGTTTGAAAAGATATATCGTACTATGCGGACCAATAGAAAACTTCAATCCAAGCTTAACCCTAAAGATGTCCTCGATGACGATCTCACTTACATAGGTTAAAAGGACTTTGAGTCTAGCTACAAGACTCGTTAATAAAGAAAAGCGCTTCTTGGGAGGCAACCCAAGCTTTATTTGCTTTGTGTGTTTATTTATTTGTTTGTTTGATTTTATTTGCTTCCGTATGTATGTTTAATTTTTATTTTTATTGATTCATGTTCGAAACTAAATTGTGAAAATGCTTTATCTTGTTTTTAACTTCGTCTTAACTACATATAAAGGTATTTTGCAAAAGTTAAGTGTAAGGGAAATCCAAATTGGTTTATTAGAACAAATGAACATGAATCGTAACAATAATAAATTAACATACATATTAGTAATTGTTTGAGTCAAATGCTTGTATCGAGTCATAATGATATTTTGCAGGATTTCCAGGAAGTAAGGTATAGGTTTTTCCAGAAATTTTCCGGAAACTTAACATGAGAATTCTGTCAGATCATTTCTGACGGCGTCAGGCCTTACAACCTGACGGCATCAGGTTTTAATTTTCTGAAATTTTTGAAAGTTTTGTTTTTCGACCGGAATCATAAAAAGTTTTTATTAAATCTCTAACTTATAAACTCCAGGAATCTGCAAAATAATCATTCCACAAGCATTATATCCTTATACAGATTTATCCCGCCGATGTTATGCAGGTTTTCTTGTTTGTTTTCTCAAGATTAACAGGTTATTTTGGACAAGGAGATGTATGTGGAATCAAGCTTTTGGCGATGCTTTAATCTTAAAGCTTCAACATTACCTTGGAAGAAGATCTAACCATGTTACCCCTTTATCCGCCGAGCGAATCAGGGGAGTATTTGATTTCATTCTTTTACCTTATTTACTTTTACATCTTGTTATTTGAACAATGGGGACAATGTTCATCTTAAGTGTAAGGGGGGGTAAAGTACGATACTTTAGAGAATGCTATTACGCTTGATTTTTCGTTTGTTTAATGGTAGATGTGTAATAAAACTGAGAGAAATACCTGTTAAGGCAATTTTAGTGCCAAATTTAAAATTTTTTACAACATATAGGAGTGAAACTTTGGTCTTAATGAGCGTCTCATGGATAGGAGTTATATGACTAGCACAAAACCGTACCACTAAAAAATTTTCCACCCCCAAATATGTGAGGTTCGCCCCTAGAATTGGTAGGAAAGCATTTATGCTATGATGTGTGTACCGGTAGCACTTAGATTCTAGAACTTGCGTTAGGACCATTCCGAGGCCACAAGTGAGACTACATTCGTGTAGTTAGATTTACTACATGATAAGAGGCATTAGGATTAACCCATTGTTTTACACCTGTGTTTTTGTTATAATTACATTGGCTACATTGGTCAAGTAATTCTCCCACACCCTTTGCGTTGTACTCATTTTTAGTACACGATACCCCTAGTACACCCCTCAGAGCCTATCTTTTCGTTTCTAACTTTAAGCATTTTACTTAAAGGAAGAATTTGTTTACACCCCACTTAAATGTACACCAAAATCGCCTTAGCCTACCTTGTATGCACTCATCTTTAGTGCATTATTGTGACAACATTTGTTTAAACCCCAAGTTAATTATCTAATTGATTACATGGTTGCTAAGTCGAGTCATATCCTTGTACATATTTTTTGGGACGATTGGGACTCATGGGTAAAGTACTAGTGTAATGGAGTAATGGGGAAGAACAACATTATTACCCCCATATGTGCTAAATATTTTAAAAGTACTCCAAGTGTTTTGATTATCTTAATTAGAGTCATTAGAATAGTTAATTGTAAAGTTATGTAAAAGTTCAAGTGTAAGGGGAGAACCGAGGCCCCTATGATGTATTATTTTGGATGGTAGGGCAAGAGTGTATGTCAAAAAAAAAAAAAAAAAAAAAAAAAAAAAAAAAAAAATGAGAAAAAGAAAATTAGAAAAAATATCGGACTACCATCCCGTTTCATTTTATGTTTATTTTATCTTTTTGTTATTTCTTTCATTAGCTTAAGTCGAGTCTAGTCTTGGCTTAGCAACGCCATATTTTACATGTAATTAATCAAGATCTTTAACTCACCACCAGTAAAATATCCTTTATCCAACAAAACCGTGTTTATCATATCCCTACACCTAACGTTATAACCCGTTTAAAACCCTCTTTGACTAGTTTATCTTAGGTGCTTACGCCTAGTGGAGGAGGTTTTTGATCCTTTCCCAAGCCTATGGTAATCTATTTCCTATGACAGGTAGTGAGAGATATTATTCATTTTCATTTATGAGATATACTTTTATGACACCTGAGAGATGTGAGTATCTAAACACTACTTGTGAGGAGCTAGTGTGTAATCTCCGTGCTTATTATGATTAAAGTGGAACGACTATTTGTTGTAATTACTTTTATATTAGCGGTAAATGACCCCTAACTTGTATTTTGATTAGAATAAAAGCGCATTTGCTTGAGGACAAGCAAATCTCAAGTGTAAGGGTATTTGATGAAGCGAAAAGTGTACCGCTTTTAGGGGGTCATTTAAGCCCTAAATCGTATTTATTTGATCAAATATTGCCCTAAATCGTTCCTTTTGTCATTTTAGGTACTTTGGAGAAGAAATCTGGAAAAGGAAGCATTTTGGACGTTTTGGGAGCATAAAAGTGAAGAAAACGACAAAGTCTCAAAAATCTGCTGGAAAGTACCTGTGACGGCGTCAAGCCCCAATGTGACGCCGTCAACCCTTGATAAGCCAGAGAGGATTTTGGAAGATTAAAGGGGGACGGCGTCAAGAAGGTCGTCAAGCCTTGATAAGCCAGAGAGGATTTTGGAAGATTAAAGGGGGACGGCGTCAAGAAGGCCATCAAGAAACCCTAACCGCGGCGAGGTGACGGCGTCACGACTCAAAGGGTGACGCCGTCAGATCTGTTTTCCTATATATACTTTCATAATTTTTAGTCATTAGTGTGCAACTTTGTGAGGAGAAACCCTAGACGATTTTTCTGCCATTTTTAAGGGTTTTATACCCTTGGATCTCCCATGTTCAATTGAAGATAAGTAATCAATTAATCATTCAATATGTCTATGTGTTGTTTGATTATATCTTGTTCTTGTCTTTTATTTAACATGCTAGGCTAGATTTATCTTGTGTTTGCTTAGATCTAATGAAACCTAACTATTGATTATTGGTTGTTGGTGTGTTATTAATGGTATTGGATGATTGTTTATCGATGTTAGGCTTAAGAAAACTGGCTAACCTCCTATACGGTAACTTGCTTGAACGTCTTAAAAAACATGAACCAATGCGTACTAAGGTTTTTATGGTTGTATTTAATGCATGAGCGAATTCTAGTGATCCCATGTTAGGAGCTTCTTAGCCGGCTCGACATAGGAGTGAAGTAGGAGCTTGTAGAGTTGGGGAAGTACGTACGCCACCCCACGATTGGTATTAAGGAATACACCCGTCATCCACGCAATTAATACACACTAATCAACCGGTAAAAGATAGTTAGGGAGTAAGGAAATCTAAGTAAACACATTTCTCCCCATATAAGTTCCACAACCTTTTTATTTTCAGTTATTTTATTTTATTTGCAATTGTAGTTATTTGGGTTAGTTGACCAGCAACTAATTCCGCCCACTCCTTCAAACCCGAGATTTTACTTGCTTTTAAAAAAATACAAAAAGAATCTTCCCTCACCCTTAGACCTACTAGAGTAGTTTTTCAATCCTAACGATACTATTCCCCTAGAGAACGATCAATCCCCCGGTACTTGCCACTTAACTATACTACATCGGTCAGGTACACTGCCTGGTGGGGATTGCAAGCCTCTTGAGATCCCTCGAGAGGTAAAACCTATTGTAAGGTCGCAAAACCACGCATCAAGTGCACCGATTTTGGCATTGCCAGACGGAGCGGAGGATTTTGTGGTATACTGCGATGCATCCTATCATGGTTTAGGAGCAGTTTTGATGCAGAAAGGGAAAGTCATAGCATATGCTTCCCGACAACTTAAGACCCACGAGGAGAAGTATACAACGCATGATTTAGAGTTGGGTGCAGTGGTTTTTGCACTCAAGATATGGAGGCACTACCTATACGGAACGAAGTGTGTTGTGTACACCGATCACAAGAGTCTTCTGCATATCTTAGACCAGAAAGTGTTGAATATGAGACAACGGCGATGGTTGGAAACGCTAAGTGACTACTACTGTGAAATCAGATATCACCCAGGAAAGGCAAATGTTGTGGCTAATGCCTTGAGCCGAAAGGAACGGTTGAAACCTCTACGAATTCGAGCTCTAGTTATGACCATCAATTCGAATATTCCTGCTCAAATTCTCATGCTCAAGAAGAAGCATGAACAAGAAGATCTCTAGAGTGAAAGTCTTGATGGCATGATACAGAAGAAGTTTGAGAGGCGTTCAGACGGAACATTGTGTTTTAAAGGAAGAAGTTGTGTGCCACGTTATGGAGCATTGTGAGACTTAATTATGCATGAGTCTCATAAGTCAAAGTATTCCATTCACCCAGGATCCGACAAAATGTATCATGATCTCTATGAACTATATTGGTGGCCGAATATGAAAGTTGAAGTTGCTAATTATGTTCGAAGGTGTTTGACGTGCGCAAAAGTTAAGGCCGAACATCAGAAACCATCTAGTCTTCCACAACAACCTGAGATTCCCGAATGGAAATGGGAACGGATCACGATGGATTTCATCACGAAACTCCTACGGACTACAACTGGTTTTGACGCTATATGGGTCATAGTCGATCGATTGACAAAATCAGCACATTTTCTACCGATCAAAGAGAACTATAGCATGGATAAGTTGACAAGGCTTTACGTGAAGGAGATAGTATCAATACATGGAGCTCCTATATCTATTATCTCCGACAGAGACAGCAGGTTTACTTCAAATTTTTGGCAGTCACTACAGGATGCTTTTAGTACGAACCTCGATATGAGCACTGCATATCACCCGCAGACAGATGGCCAGAGCAAAAGGACGATTCAGACATTGGAGGATATGCTCCGGGCCTGCGTGATTGATTTTGGAAATGGGTGAGATACCCATTTGCCATTGGTTGAGTTTTCATATAACAACAGCTATCATGCAAGTATTAAGGCTGCACCGTTTGAGGCATTGTATGGCCGGAAATGTCGATCACCTATTTGTTGGGCTGAAGTAGGGGAAGCTCAGCTCATTGGGCCGGATCTTGTTCGAGAGACCACAGAAAAGATTGTGCAGATTAAAAGACCGATTGAAGATCGCGCGAGACCGTCAGAAAAGTTACGCAAACGTAAGACGCAAACCACTAGGGTTTCAGGTTAGAGATAGAGTTATGCTAAAAGTCTCACCGTGGAAAGGTGTGATACGATTTGGCAAACACGGAAAGCTAAACCCAAGGTACATCGGACCATTCAAGATTCTGAACAGGGTTGGTCCTGTAGCCTATAGACTGGAGTTGCCTCCTGAGCTCAGTAGAATACACCCTGTATTCCACGTGTCTAATTTGAAAAAATGCTTGTCCAATGAAACAGCCGTGATTCCACTCGATGAGATTCAAGTTGATGAACAACTGAACTTTATTGAAGAACCTGTAGAGATTATGGAGCGTGAGACCAAATGACTAAAGAAGAACCAAATTCCTCTTGTGAAAGTTCGCTGGAATTCCAAGAGAGGACCCGAATTCACCTGGGAACGCGAGGACCAGTTCAAACGCAAATACCCTCACCTCTTCAAAACCGGAATCGATAAGTTAAACTGAAATCTGGGACGGATTTCCCAATATGATGTATGTGCTATAACATCCGTAATTTTCCTAAACCTTTCTAGCCAATTATTTTAAAACTTTGCGTTACCTGAGAACTTAAACTTTTTATTACAACTATTTGGGCTTGAGAAATGAGAGATATTGCGAGAAACGAGAATATTGTCCCTATTAGTGAGCCGGCACAACCTAGAAAGTACGAAACGTATCGTATTTGTCAAAAATATTGATTTTTGAAAATATTGCATATTTATACTAGTTTTTATTGGAAAAATTATTTCGTGAACAATGGTGCAAGTTTCGTTAATTTTTGAGTCCGTTTGGTATGTCGAATGGGTCCCGCACCATCTATTGTAAAAGATTAGCCATGATGGAAATATTAGTCCCTCTGCCCTTTTATTTTCATTTCACCTCCCTCACATTTCAATTTTCATTTCTAACTCTATTCAAAAATATAAATACCCCATAATACTAATAATTCCTCATTCACTATTCACTCACACCTCTCTCTTCTCTCTCTCTCTAAGCCGCCAGCCTCCCCAACTCCGGCGACACCTTCTTCTCCGGCCAAATTCCGGCGACCACCGTGCCGGAAAAAAAATTTGGCGAACCTTTTTCTTTGCCGAATCGTTAGATCGGCTTAACTTTACCCTTTCTGGAAATTTTGAGCTTTTGGCTCCCACCACAACACCACCCACACGCCACCACCGCCTACTGCCATCATCACCGAGCCACTACCACCTACCCCGCCACCTTCTCCTTCGGTAAAACTAACCCACGCGCCTTATTTATTCATTTTCTTTAATATTTTTAAAACCCTAATTTAATAATTTTTATTTGTTCATTTATTTATTTATTAATCCAAAAATAAAGTGTGTTTTGTTGATAAAAATGGTTTTAAAAACATGTTATAAACTCGTGTGGAAACCCTCCCCTCCCCCTCTTCTCAGTGACTCGTTAACTCGGTCAAACTCACCGAGTCAACTCGGTTGACTCGGTGAGGGTTTGATATATTTTGATATTCTATTTATTTCTTGTTCTATTCCTCTGGTTGTGATGATATTTGTTTGAGTTTGATGTTTGTTTGTGGTCCTTTTGGTTTGTTACTGTTCCGGCAGTCGACATATAGTCGAGCCGTGACTCACGGTGAGTCACGGCAAGTCGAGTTGTAAAGGTTTAGGGTTAGTGAAGTTGTGTTTGATATTGTTGAGTTGCGGCTGGGATTATTTGTGTCGCTTGGGAAATTTTTTTGAAGTGTTAGTATACGATTAATGGTTAGGGCTAGTTAGTGATGGTGTAGTTGTGTTTGGTTTTGTGTTTGCGGATTTTGATTAAATTGTGTCAAATGGAGAATTTTAGAGTTAGTGTAAAGTAGGTTAGGTGAATGCATACGGAATGTGGTTGTGACGTGTTAAAAGTATTTGCGGCCGAGAGTCTCAACGACTCGGATTGGGTCGAGCCGTGGTTCATGGCGAGTCACGGCTAAGTTAAATAACTTGTCGTCGTTTATTTATAAATTTACTCTCGTCGCGTCGATTTCGTTATTTATTTATATTTCGTCGAGTCGTATATGTTGTTTGTAGTCGTTTATTATTTATTTACGTCGAGTCGTGTTATGTTTAGTTAGTCGTTTATTAGTTATTCGTTCGTTATTAATGTTCGTTTGTGATCGATATGAGAAGTTTCGGATATTTAAACGTTATGGGATAATTTGCAACACATGTGGGATATTTAATATTTAACGATTTGATTTAAATAATATTGTAATGTTGTAATGTTGGGACAAGGATTTGACGTATTGGATTTACGATATTGGTTATTTGGACTATTATGGACCCTTTGGTACTTGAGACGGAAGGATACGTTAGACTCATAAGAGCTTAACCTATCTGGACCCGAACTATACAAAACGGTCGATAAAACTAAACAACTAATATTTATGCGAATGATATGTCCAATTATATATTAAAAACTTGTAAAACTTGTCGATAATTGAAATATTCAAATAAGTCGTATGACTTGGAAACGTTTTATAAACGGGCAATTCATGCCGAAATTTCGTAAAATGTTTTATAAACTTAAACTATTTATGGTTTATTAAATATTCCAAAATCTTTTCAAAACTCTTATGTTTTAACGATTATAACATTTATTTTGGGAAAATCGGGGAAAAGCTGAAACTATCAATCGATGTCTTTTATTTGTTTATTGATTCTTTTTCTGATTTCATTCTTTCTTTCACACTCCTTTCTTCTCGTCTTTCTTGAGTGTTCGCTCGTATTCGCTGACTTATCATCTCTTTACCTTTCTCGTCTGCCACACGAGACTTAAACATGTCTTTTCTTTCAAATGCATTTGAAACTAAAACCTTTTATACGAGTATTATTTATTAAATCATTTCGAGAATTATTTCTGAGTTATGTCATCTAATTGATTAGGTTGTGTTGAGGTTCATTTGCTGTGCCGTACCATCTGATTGTTTATCTCGTTTTCTCTGTGACTAAGGTGTGATTCATAGCCCCAATTGAGCTCTTTTAAATGTTTATAAACCCCGTGGGGGAGATACATGCTACTTACTATTTTTTTTTCTGAGCACAATTGTTTATTGTATGCTATTCCTGATTGACGCTATGAATGCTAAGTCCCTTCCTTGCCAAATGCAAGTCCCTCGATCATGAACCATTAATCACCTGCGCGTGAGCGCGATTATAGTTTATATGCCTATAGGATTGACCATCCCATCCCTGTTGACCGGGTAGGCAACACGGGTGTGCTATATTTGAGTTACCTAGGTATTTGGCAAGATACCTACTTGGGGGCAAATATTATGATTATTAAATTCCGCGGTTATTGTCGACTTATGCCAGGATTACTGGTACCGGTTAACGCATTGTGTGTCATGAGCTTAGCAAAATAAACGAAAGATATCCTGATTGAATACTTGAAGCTTCCAGATTAAAATTTCTTGTGGTCAAACTATTTTTACTAAACCTATGGATTACACTCAACCTTTGTGTTGACTTTTTAAGCATGTTTATCTCAAGTAATTGATATTTGAAGTGTGCACGAGGAAAGGGATGGAGGTTCAGGATAGCTATCTGTGGGTTATGTTTTGGTTATTTCTATCTTATTTTCCGCTGCAAAATACTTTATTTTTCCGCTGCAAAACTATTTCATTTCCGCTGCTAAATGTGTTAAGAGTCTTTTGAACTCTAAAGTTTAAACTTTGTAAATGAATTTTATGTTTTATTAAAAATGTCACGTTATGAGATCGTTTATCTATGATTTTGACTCACTACCCCTCAAGTAATACCCCTAACTCAGTCCCGCTTCCGTACTTCGAGTTGGGGGTGTTACAGAACATTCTGTAAAACCCCCAACTCGAAATATGGAAGTGGGACTGAGTTAGGGGTATTACTCGAGGGGTAGTGAGTCAAAATCATAGATAAACGATCTCATAACGAGACGTTTTAATAAAACACCACATTTAATTACAATGTTCAACTTTTAGAGTTCAAAGACTCTTACACATTTAGCAGCGGAAAAATGAAATAGTTTGCAGCGGAAAAATAAAGTAATTTGCAGCGGAAAAATAAAGTAGTTTGCAGTGTAAATTAAGATAGAAACAACAAAACATAACCCACATATAGCCATCCTGAACCTCCAGCCCTTTTCTCGTGCACACTTCAGAAAATCAATTACCTGAGATAAACATGCTAAAAAGTCAACACAAAGGTTGAGTGTAATCCATAGGTTTAGTAAAAATAGTTTGAGCACAAGAAATTTTAGTCTGGAAGCATCACATATTTCTCTGGATTCTTTGCTAAGCTCATGACACACAAAGCGTTAACCGGCACCAGAACACCTGGTGTAAGTTGACAATAACCGTGGAATTTCATAATAATCACAATTGCCCCCAAGTAGGTATCTTGCCAAATACATAGGTAGCTCAAATATAGCACACCCGTGTTTCCTATCCGGTTAACAGGGATGGGATGGTCAATCCTATAGGCCTATAAACTATAATCGCGCTCACCCGTAGGTGATTAATGGTTCATGATCGATGAACTTGCTTTTGGCAAGGAAAGGTAATTAGCATTTATAGCATCAATCAGGAATAGCATACAAGTAAACAATTGTACTCAGAAAACAGTAAGAAGCATGTATCTCCCCCACGGGGTTTATAAACATTTAAAAGAGCTCAAGTGGGCTATGAATCACACCTTAGTCACAGAGAATACGAGATAAAGAAATCAGGTGGTACGGCACAGCAAATGAACCTCAGCACAACCTAATCAATTAAATGACATAACTCAGAAATAATACTCGAAATGATTTAATAAATAATACTCGTATAAAAAGTTTTAGTTTCAATGGCGTTTGCAAGAAAATATACGTTTAAGTCTTGTGTGGAAGACAAGAAAGGTAAAGAGATAATAAGTAAGCGAATATGAACGGACATTCAAGAAAGACGAGAGAAAGAGAAGAAATGAATATAAAGAAAGAATAAAATCAGGAAGGAATAAATAAACAATTAAACAAATAAACGACATCAATATATAGTTTTGGCTTTTCTCCGTTTTTCCCAAAATAGATGTTATAACCATTAAAACATAAGAGTCTTAAAAAGGTTTTGGAACATTTAGTAAATCATTAATAGTTTAAGTTTATAAAACATTTTACGAAATTTCGGCATGAGCCGCCCGTTTATAAAACATTTCCAAGTCATGCAACCTTTTTGAATATTCCAATTATTAACAAGTTTTACAAGTTTTAATATATAATTGGACATATCATTCGCATAAATATTAGTTGTTTAGTTTATCGACCATTTTGTATAATTTGGGTCCAGGTAGGTTAAGCTCTTAGGAGTCTAACGTACCCTTCCGTCTCATGTACCAAAGGGTCCATAATAGTCCAAATAATTAATACCGTAAATCCAATACGTCCGATCCTTGTCCACAACATTACATCATTACAATATTATTTAAATCCAATCGATAAGTATTAGTTATCTCACATGCGTTGCAATATAATCCCACAACGCTTTTTAAATATCCGAAACTTCTCATGTCGATCACAAATAAATAAGTAACGAACGAATAAATAATAAACGACTAACTAAACATATACGACGCAACAACATAAATAGTAAACGACGACAAAATAATATTATACGACTCGATAGAAAGAAATAAATAAACAAAAACGCGACAAGTTATTAAACTTAGCCGTGACTCGCCACGAGTCATGGCTCGACTCAATCCGAGCCGTTGGGGCTCTCGGCTAACAAATCCGAACACAATCCAACAAACAATACCAAACACAACCCCTTATTTATATTAGCTAATCCTAACCTAAATTTATTAACTCTTTCTCGTATATCAAAACTGCTTTTCATTTCGACACAAATATAAATCCAAATCCGAAATCACAATCCAATTGACACTCACACTATCACAAATCCAAAGCCGCAGCACAATTTACATCTCAATACAACCTCTCAAATTTTTATTAATCCTAACTTCAAAAATTCTTCCCAAGCGACACAAAATATTTTGAAACTGCCACAACCAAACTGACCACAAACAACTAATCCTAAACTAACCCACGCCTCGCCGTGACTCACCGTGAGCCACGGCTTGGCTAGCCATGCGACTGCCGAGACAGTAACAAACCAAACGGACCATAAGTATTAACAAAAATTAAATAACAACACAACAACAAGAGATGAACACAAAAACAATAACAACATCATAAACATCAAACCCTCACCGAGTCAACCGAGTTGACTCGGTGAGTTGACCGAGTTGCCGTGTTGACTGAGTCAACGAGAAGGGGAGGGGGAGGGTTTTCCACACGAGGGGTTTTAACAAGTTTTAACAACCATTTTTATTATCAAAACCATATTATTAATCGATATAAAAAAAATAAAGAATTAGGGTTTGATAAAATTTAAAGAAAAATAAGTAATAAAGAGCGTGTGGGGTTTTTACCGAAAGAAGAGATGGCTAGGAAGGTGGTAGTGGCTTCGGTGATGGTGGCAGGTGGCGGTGGTAGCGCCTGGGTGGTGTTGTGGTGGGAGCCGAGGGCGCAAAAACTCCAGAAAGTGTGTAGGTGAGCCGATCTAACGATTCGGCAAAGAAAAAGGGTTGCTGGAAAATATTCCGGTGGCCGGAAATTATGAATGTCGCCGGAGTTAGAGGTCGCCGGCGAATGAGAGAGAGGAGAAGAGAGAGAAGAGAATGAATAGTGATAGAGGAAATATTATTATTAGGGGTTTTTATATTTTTGAATGAGGGACCAAAGTGTAAATATAAAAGTGAGGGGAGTGAATTGAAAAAGGGGGGCGGAGGGGGTGAAACTACCAATGTGGTTAAACTTTTGATGAAAACACCGTGGGACCCATTTGACATATCAAACGGACTCGAAAGTTAACGAAACTTGCGCCATTGTTCATGAAATAATTTTTCCAATAGAAACGAGTATAAATTTGCAATGCTTTCAAAAATTAATATTTTTGACAAATACGATATGTTTCGTGCTTTCTAGGTTGTGCTGGTTCACTAATAGGGACAATATTCTCGTTTCTCGCATTATCTCTCGTTTCTCAAGCCCAAACAAGTATAATGAAAAGTTTAAGTTCTCAGGTAATGCAAAGTTTTAAAATAATTGGCTAGAAAGGTTTTGGAAAATTACCGGATGTTACAGCACATACATCATATTGGGAAATCCGTCCCGGATTTCATTTTAACTTATCGGTTCTGGTTTCAAAGAGGTAAGGGTATTTGCGTTTGATCTGGTCCTCGCGTTCCCAGGTGAATTCGGGTCCTCTCTTGAAATTCCAGCGAACCATCACAAGAGGAATTTGGTTCTTCTTCAGTCGTTTGATCCCTACTGGCTCTTCAATAAAGTTCAACTGTTCATCAACTTGAATCTCATCGAGTGGAATCACGGTTGTCTCATCGGACAAGCATTTCTTCAAATTGGACATGTGGAATACGGGGTGTACTCTACTGAGCTCGGGAGGCAATTCCAATCTATAGGTTACAGGACCAACCCTGTTCAGAATCTTGAACGGTCCGTTGTACTTTGGGTTTAGGTTTCCTCGCTTTCCAAACCGGATCACTACTTTCCATGGTGAAACTTTCAACATGACTCGATCCCCAACCTGAAAATCAAGGGGTTTGCGTCTCACGTCCGCGTAACTCTTCTGGCGGTCTCTCGCGTCCTTCAATCGGTTCTTAATCTACACAATCTTTTCTGTGGTCTCACGAACAAGATCCAGTCCGAGGAGCTGAGCCTCTCCTACCTCTGCCCAACAAATGGGTGATCGACATTTCCGGCCATACAATGCCTCAAACGATGCAGCCTTAATACTTGCATGATAGCTGTTGTTGTATGAAAACTCAACAAATGGCAAATGGGTATCCCACCCATTTCCATAATCAATCACGTAGGCCCGGAGCATATCCTCTAATGTCTGAATCGTCCTTTCGCTCTGGCCATTACTAAATCTCACCCCTACCACACTAGACACCTACTATAGTTATAGTGAGGTTTGTTGTATGCCATTACTAAATCTCACCCCTATCACTATAGTTATAGTGAGGTTTGTTGTATGCTATTCCTGATTGACGCTATGAATGCTAAGTCCCTTCCTTACCAAAAGCAAGTCCCTCGATCATGAACCATTAATCACTTGCGGGTGAGCGCGATTATAGTTTATAGGCCTATAGGATTGACCATCCCATCCCTGTTGGCCGGGTAGGCAACACGGGTGTGCTATATTTGAGTTACCTAGGTATTTGGCAAGATACCTACTTGGGGGCAATTGTTATGATTATGAAATTCCACGGTTATTGTCGACTTACGCCAGGATTTCTGGTGCCGGTTAACGCTTTGTGTGTCATGAGCTTAGTGCAGTGGTAATACTTGAACTTTCGGCATTTTCATGGAAACTTGAAATATGGTGATCAACTGCTTTACTTTAAACCTATGAATTCACTCAACCTTTGTGTTGACTTTAGCATGTTTTATCTCAGGTGTTAAATCTTTTCCGTTGCATACCTTACTTTTAGAGGAGCTTGGAGGAGGGCATGGCATGGTCATAGAAGACTCAGAAACTATTTGGGACCACTTTAAATCTTTTATGAAACTAAATTTTTCCGCACTGTTTTAAATAAGGTAAACTATATGTTTTCAGTCATAACGTTTCTTCTAAAATGGTTTAAGTAAAACTGTTCTTTGTACCTTGTGATTGTGATAACTACCCAATAACACCCCCGACTCGTATGTTTCCACTGATCCGATTTCGGGGTGTTACATTTTATTCTTGTTCATGATGATGATGGTACGACCAAGAATCTGAGTGGTAATGTACAAGGGGCAGTTAACAAGATGGGGGAACCGTTGGCTACTGGTATTACTGATATGGATTCAGTTTATGTTGTGAGTAGTGATCATGGGAACATTTCTCATGGCAATGAGAAGGAGGGTACGGGTACGAATGCTGCTAGTCATAACGGGGCTATTATCCCTAGTGATCATGTTACTACAGGTTCGTTTAATGGTAGTGAAGGTAGAACAAATGATCAGGTTAATGTTTCTCATGTTGCTGGTCAGTTTAGTGGTACTAGAAATCATAAGGCTGAGTTGGGTAAGCATCAATCGTCGTTTGCTAGTGTCATCAATGCTACTCGTTCTATGCCAAAGGTTAATTTTAGGTCGTTAATCAATGAGGATCGTGTGGATTCCCATGATACATTGCTTCCAAGGGCTGCTATGGAGAAGGTTTTATGCCGATATGAAAATATGTTGGTTGGTTACTATCTTGGTAAGACTATCGCATTTCCTAATGTTAAAAGCTATATCACTAACACGTGCGGTAAGTTTGTCTTGCAAAAGCTAATTAAAATGGTGATGGTGTTTATCTTTTTATGTTTGCTACCAAAGAGGGCGTGGATCATGTTTTGGAACGAGGTCCTTGGTTAATCCAAAATTCGCCTATTATCCTTAATAAGTGGTCTCCTACTTTATCCATTAATAGGGATGAGGTAACAAAGGTACCGGTTTGGATTAAATTGCACAAGGTTCATTTGGTTGCTTATTCAAAGGATGGTTTGTGCTTGATTGCGATATAATTGGGGAAACCTATTTTGTTGGATGCTTTTACGAGTTCTATGTGTGTTGATTCATGGGGCCGTATTAGTTTTGCTCGTGCGTTAGTTGAATTGAGCTCGGATTCAGAGTTGAAGAGCCAAGTTACTATGGCAATTCCGAAAGAAGATGGTAGTGGTTATACTACAGAAATTATTAATGTCGAGTACGAATGGAAGCCTCCTCACTGTGGTGATTGTAAATCGTTTGGGCATACTCTTATTGATTGTCCAAAATGTGTTAGGGGGACTGTTCGTGATGATATTAATGTGGAAGCTAGGAAAGAGAATGACAATGGTTTTACCGAGGTAAAGAATTGTAGAGATAAAGGGAAGAAGGCGGCTGATCAGTCTCGGCCTATTGGAGGTGTCAGGCTTAATAAGCCTAAACCTAACTTTTAGAGAGCTAAACCGAGAGATCCTAAGGTTCAAAAGGTGACTACTTCTTCAAATGCTGATCCTAGTAAGAACACGAAGTCTTCTAATTCGTTTGATGTTTTGGCCTCATTGGGGGAGGAAGATGTGGATGGGTTACAACAGGAAGGTAAAAGGGTTGCAAGATCAGCTTGCGAGTGATTTGAAATAGAAGGTGCAGGATGTGGCTTCCAAGCCTAGTATTGCTTCTTCTCCATATACTTTTTCTCCTTAGGTAGGTAACCCATTCTCTAAGGGGGTAATGTGGTAGTCTCTGATAGCGATGATGATGAAGTTTTTGATGATCATATTGGGACGTTATATTCTGGAAGTGTAGGTAAGGAGCAGAGTCTTTATGAGCAATAGAAAGCGGATACAACTAACGGCAACAATTATGATGATGATGATGATTTTGGCCTCTCTCCTGCACAATTAAAGGCTGATGGAATTCAAGATTTTTGTCTTAACTAGGTTGTTTTATATTTTTTGCATAAACTTTCTGATGTAGCCTATTTTATGCTGGTTTTGGTTTGGTGGTCTAGTTTGTTGTAGCTAGTTGTCATTTATGGCCTGTTATAAATGTTTTAGTGGTTGTCTCAAATGATTGCTTGCGGTTAATGTGGTACTTCAACTACATTTCATTGTACTTAAACGTTCTTTTGGAGTAATATATTTTACCGGATGGAAAGCCCTTTACCAAAAAAAAAAAGTTCTATGTCGTTTGAATTTAACAAATTGAAAATATGACATTTAAGACACGCTGAGAAATACATGTTGTATAAAGTTGTTGCGAAATATAGATTTTCTAAAGCGGCTACAATGAGCAACCTAAACTTTCCACGGTTAATAATATATCAAATGTTATGTAAGTTTGCAAATTTATTTAAGCTAGTTCAAGGTATCGATAAGTGGTACGTGTTTAGTTTGTTCCTATTGAGCTCGTTTGATGTGTTTACTCAAAACTTTAATGAAACAGTTTTGTCGTCTTCCGAAATTATTATGTTGCTTTACATAGTTGTATTGTCGCTTTACAAGTTACAATGCTACCCATCCTCTAACACCCACAAAATTGACTCTCCATTCAATTGATATGCTCGTCTAACCCAACTTTTCCAACGATGATGATGAACGATCGCCTCAGCCTTTGCCACTGACTAATGACTAATGATAGTCGTTGCCTTTGTCTAATCAATTTTTCCCATGATACAGCCACCATTGTGCACATATAGTCAAACTCGCAACTTATTAGTTTGAGCCGTTGAGGGTTAAATAGTTACTCTTATCATAAATTCAGACATTTCTATAATATTAGTAAGATTTCAAGATTAATTTTAGAAACTCTATACATATATCTTTTTGTACACTGTACTTACAAAATTCTTAAAAGAAATAAATAGTGATATTGTCCTTTCCTTTGTGAAGATAAAAGAATACTCGCTTGGGGAGGTTTGATATTTCTCTTCGTTAATTTTTGAAGCGCTATTTGATAAAACAAAAAATACTTATACACAAAGTTGCATGCTTTTAACAAACTCTCCCGCCATTTCTTCCATCAAAATTCCTTCGTTTTTCTTAGATCTCGCCCAAATTAGTGCATAATTCAAAAAACTAATCCGATCATAAATTCAGTTTTTCATTCTACACATCATGATATAATTTTCCCCAATTTTTATTGAGTTTTGTATTTTCGATTTTTGCGCCAAATTTCAAAATTGCTTAGAATTTCCAGATATTGAGAATTTGATTGATTGTTCTTAGTAATAGTATATACGAGAAGTATGTCTAATAAAAAGAAAACTCAAAAAAGACAAATTAGGGTTCCATCTAGATATCAGGATCATGTGGTGGGCAATGTAAGTCAAAAAAGGTCAGAGATTAACAAAGGGACTACAAAGGATGGAATTAGGGTTCAACATGAGGGGGATTGTGAAATTGAAGAGCTTAGTGTAAAGAATAAGGAAGATGAGGTAAGTAAGGTTGGTGAGAAGCAGGGGAATGTTGTTGAAACATCAACTAGTGATTCTTGTTGTAGTAAGGATGCTGAGGTTGAGAATCAGGGGGATATGGGGGCAAAAGCTACAATTGAGGCATCTAAACACGTATCTGCTAGTCCTGTTGCTTGTTGTGATAATGATAGTAAGATTACTGATGATATACGTGTTAACAATAAGCTTGTGAATAATGACAATGCAAGTGGAAAGTATTTATATGCACATGCTGCAACATCGAAAATTGAGTACTATTCCTACTGAAAATGATAGTAATGGAATTGAGGTGGTTGTGTTTGATGAGGTTTTAGTTCTTGAGGGTAGTAAAAGGTGGGAATTAACACTATGTGGTTATTTTGTGGGTGATACTATGTCTGTTAATGAGCTTAGGTATAACCTTAGAAGAATGTGGGGGAGATATGGGTTTAAGGACATCATTGACTCAAATAAGGGGATCCATTTCATAAAATTTTGAAATACTGAAGGTATGGATTTTGTTGTTAGTAATGGTCCTTGGATGGTTAGTAATAAGCCATTGATAGTTCAGAAATGGGATGTGAATATGAGCCTAGATAAAACTGAGCCAGTAAACTTGCCTGTTTGGATCAAAATTTGCAACATTCCTCTTGAAGCCTGGACTGAAAAAGGGATTAGTGCTTTGGCTAGTAGAGTTGGTAATCCCATAATCATGGATAATGGGACTGCAACTATGTGTAAGCTAGGTGTGGGAAGGGTTGGTTATGCTAGGGTACTTGTTGAGGTATCTACAAACAAACCTTTACCAGAGGAGATTGAAATTGTCTATAAGAATGGTAAGAATGAGGAGATTATTAGGAAAAAGGTGGATGTTAAGTATGACTGGAAGCCTTCTTTGTGTGAAAAATGTTGTGTATTTGGTCATTCAACTGCTAAGTGTGGGTCAAATACTGATATTGAGAAGGAAAAATGTGAGGACAATGGAAAGAAAGAAAATGTTAACCAGGTAAATGAAAGTGTATCTGCAGTGAATAATGATGGCTTTAAAGAAGTCCAGTATAGGAAAAATGGTGGTATGGGGGGAAAGTGTTAAGGATAAACTATAAACAAAACACCCAAAATGTGAAGCAAGGTAGTTTTAAGCAGAATTATGGGAGGGAAAAACAACAACCACAATTTGAATACCAGCCTAAGAAGAGGATGGAGAACAATGTAGCTGAGAATGGTAACAAAAATGGTGAAAAACAAAAATTTAATGGTGCTACTGCTCAAAATGGAAAGGATAAAGAGAAACAACAATCTCCCAAAAAAGCATAGCATGTGCAGGGTGAGTTTTTATCTGCTCTAAAGAAGTCTACTAACAAGTATTTAGTTCTAGAATTGTATGATGTAAACGAGCAAAGTGAGCTGGCTGATATAAGGAACAAAGAGATTGTAGATGAGTTTTTAAGTTAAAAAAAATAAGTTGTCTAATGTGGAAAGAAACATATGAAGCATAGACATGATAGCTTATTTTAAACAAAGGAAGAGTCAATTAATGAAATCTAGGGAAGGGAGCAGTAATGAAAATGGTAATGCTGAACTTGAGGAAAATGATGTATTAAAGGATAAAACAGGAATGGCAAAATGTATGGAGAATTATGAGATTCAGGGAATGGATAAGGGGGTTTTGAAGGATTGTTAGAATTGTTGATATGGATCTAAAAATTGGTAGTTGGAACATCAGAGGCCTGAGTACCTCTAATAAACAAACTGAAATTAGGAATTTTATTGAGGATGAATCTTTGAATTTTTGTGCAGTTTTAGAAACTCATATAAAGCAAAAGAAACTGTATAAAATTGGGAATGATATTTTTGGCAATTGGGAATGGGTGACTAACATGCAATATTGTGACAAAGGTTGTAGAATTATGGTTGGTGGAATAGTGGGAATATTAGAGCGAATATGGTTCATGGTGCAAAACAGTCTATACTTTGCTATATAGAAACTATTGAAGGGAATAATATACTGTATTGTACTATTGTTTATGCAGCCAATAGTGGAAGTGAAAGGAAAGTTCTTTGGAAAGATTTAGAGATATATAGGAGAATAGTTGGTGATGCTGGATGGATTATGATGGGAGATATGAATGTAACATTGGATCCAAAGGAGCATTCAGCTGGTAGCTCATATATGTCTACAGATATGAATGATTTCTAAGAGTGTGTTAACAGAATAGAGATGGAAGATATTACCAGTTCTGGCTTGTTTTTTACGCAGACAAAGAACTTATTCAAGATTATGGGGAGTGAAGATTATATACATAAGTACCCACAAGCTCAGGCTATATATCTTCCTTATCTTATTTTTGACCATTGTCCCACTATTTTGGTGATTCCTAAAGTAATGCATGTAAACAATAAAGCTTTTAAGTTCTCTAATTTTGTTGCTGAAAAGGAAGAATTTTTACCACTGATTACTGAGAAATGGAAGGAGGAATTTGAAGGTTGCCACATGTTCAAAACTGTTAAAATGTTGAAGAGTCTTAAAAGATGTCTGAAGAATTTTGCTTGGAAGAATTGGAATGTTTTTGAAAATGTGAAAATGCTGAGTGAAAAGGTTAAAGAAATTCAAGTTCTAATTGACAAAGATCCTAATAATGTTCAGCTCAGAGAGGAAGAAAGTGCTACTTTGAAGTCATATATTAAAGCTATGAAGGATGAAGAGAATTTATTGTATCAAAAAGCAAAGATAAAGTGGATTAGTATGGGAGATAGGAGCAATGCATATTTCCATAAGGTGGTTGTAGGTCCATGGTTATGGATCTAAGTAGCCTGTGTTAGACAATAGATAACTTGAATAAATCCAAATTAATCTATATGAAAAACTCTTAACAGTATATTGATTGTTAATGAGGAATCTTAACAAACAACAAGTATGAAGAACACAATTATGATTACTAACTTCTTATTTCTATTAAAATTTCTATTGTCACACTAAAACATAATGCCGTAGGGTTCCTTTTATACTCTAAGGAAACCCTAATGTTACAAAACGTGTGAAATGATAAACATATCTTCTAATAAGATAACTAATACGTATATATCCTTTCCTAACATATAGCTAACAAACTATTCTGTTAAACATAAACAGACTTAACTAATAATACCTACCAGTACTAACTATGTTTGCCAGACTTAACTTTGTACTGGCAGACTTAACTAAGCTAACAGACTTAACGATTTCATCAGCAGACTTAAGTCTGTTCTACAATAATTCCCAATAATCCTCCCCTAACTTGATCTTCATACCCCATGAACTTCAAGTTTCTTTCTTGATAAGCTTCCTGAGGATGATGAACTCTAACCTTTTGGAATTATTTTGAACTGCAATTCTTTAAATCATCATATCTGAACTTTGCAGCATCTTTTAGCAGCAATCTTTATACCATTTGATCTTTACAGCAACATTGACTGTTTGTACATCAATTCATAAAGTTTCATACTATTCTCATCACTTCCAGGTGTGTTAACTCCTATGAGAGGTGAATCATTGAAAATTTAATGGATTTGATGTCTCTTTACCAGTTAGCCATTAACTCTGGAGTAGCCAATGTTTGGTGTAAAACCATGGTACATTAATAACCATTTCAACTCTTTGTACATGAAACATGGTGAGTTGAAATACCATATAATTTTTAGCAAATCATCAGCTATCAACGGATTTGATTTGTCTTTACCAAAAGCAGTTTGTTTTTGGACTAGCCTATTCTTTGGTGAAATGCAGTCATCACCTTGGTGAATTGATAACAAGTTATGGATTTTCACAGCCTTTACAACAAGCCATTCTCTTGTGGGCTAGTCAACTCCTCACTATCATAGATATGGTGAGTTGATTACCGTACAATTTTTGGCAAATTGTCAGCCATAAACGGATTTGAGATATCTTTACCATGAGTCGTTTGCTCTTGGATTAGTCAGTCCTTATGTGAATTAGACATGGTGGACAGATAACCATTTATTGTGTTAGTGCAAAGCACCTTTACCAAGTGAGATTCTTCTCAAACTCCATTTATCCCACTTATCAGTTTAGAAAAAAATTTCAAACACCCCAAACAGCTTCCTTTTGGGATTGCCTTTCAATTAACTGCAATAGCTGATAACATACCTCATCTTTCCTATCACCCAAAAGCTTCTTCTCAAGCATCTTCTTGCATACCCTGGGGTGCAGAGGATACTCAACCTCTATCAGCATATATATATGTGTGCATTCTGCAGAGTCAAACAAGGAACTGCACAACTGTCAAAGTATCTCCATCTCACCACTTCTTGTTGATAGGGCAGCTTCCAAATTTCATCAGTCTTAGATGGTGGATCAAACATGGTCTTCAAGTCTCCCCAAAGAACTCTTTTAAATTCTTCTTCTGGTCTGATATCTCCATACTTGATCATCATCAGCTTATATAACTCCTTTAGATCATCTCTGTTCAAATCATTAAGTAATCCTGGAAAATTAACATAAACAACATCTGTATTATCTTCCCTGATTATTTGATAAGCCCCTTTCTTACCAATTTTAATGATTTGCCATTTGACAATCTTGGCAGGTTGTGCTGAGCTTTTAGGAATTGAACCCATTGTGAATGAATCAGAAGAAGGTTCTTCTACCTTTTCATCTAAATACTCTTGCACATCCTCCTTAGTGACTGACTTACCCTTCTTAGCCACTCTTTTTCTTCTAGTCCACTTCAAAATAGGTTTCTTAACTTCTACTTCTTCCTTTACAAGTTCACCTTTTGAACTATCAGGTACCTCTTCAACATCAATTACCTTCTGCTTTTTAAAACTTCTACTAATTGAATCTTCATGATCAATAGGCTTGTAGTTCTGATCTCTTTCATAAGCTTTGAGATAAAAACCTTCAATCTCTTTATATGTCTTTCTTTTCATTCTTTCAAGAGTAGAATACTCCTGATTCTTTAAATACTGCTTCATGTAAGACATCTTCTGCTGCTTTGATAGTTTCTTGGTAGTACTTTTCATCTTTTGTGTCTGTTTAATCTTCTCCATCATATCTCCAAGAGCTTCTGTTTCCCTTATGGCATTAATAAAATCTGCAAGCTGTTTTGCTCTTTCTTCAATTGTCAGACTTTCATTAGCCTTCAGTTCTTCCAGCTTTGCCTTTAATTCAGCATCATCCTCAATCATAGACATGAATGGATCGTTGTTAAACTCCTCTTGCAGCTTCTTTGCAAGTGATTCATCCTTTTTCTTTAGATCAGCAAGCCTTGCCTTCTTCTTCTTCAGCTTGAATTCTTGCAATTTCAGCCATACTTGCTTGTTCCTCTCTGATTTGCCTCTTTGTTTTCTTAGGCTGAGAAGTTTCTTGAAGTACTTGCTTGCCTTCTCTTTGAGTACCAGCAGACTTATCTTTGTCACCAGAACTAACTTGATCACAAGACTTAAGTTTCTCACTGGCAGACTTAACTCGATCATCACTAGCAGACTTAACTTCTTCAGTCACCAACTTCTTTCTTAGCCTTCTCTTATTTTGACTTTGACTAAGAGTGTTGGCTTAAATATCTGCTGCTTCCAATCCCTCAGGACTAATATCAGTATCACTAGAGGATTTTGCTTGTTCCTAAGTCTGAAAGATTGTTTCTTCACCCAAATTCCTCCCCTGTTTGGAAGAATTTTCATCTGTATCACCCTCCTTATTACTAAAGACAACTCCTTTTGCTTTCATAATAATCTCCATCTTCTTTACTTTTCTGACCAAAGTCACTATAGCATTGCCCGTGGTTTGTTTTGTCTCTGTAAGATCTTTTTCCAATACAGATATCCTTTTAACCAGTTGAGGAACCAGCTATAAAAGATCATCCACAGACATTGGAGTTGACTCCTCCTCATGATTTGGAGTTAGAACCTGGGTTTGCTGAGGTGAAGGTGGTGGGGGTGTAGGTGATGGTGGTTATGGTGCAGGTGAGCTAGGTGCATTTGCAGGCTCCTCAGCTGCATGAAGTGGTTGAGAGTGTGCTTCACCTTCAGATGATGATAATGATGTACCTGCATTGTCAGTACCAACAGACAACATAGCAGCTAACAATGGTTTATGTGCCCCCTTAAAGCCCCTTTTCATGTTATTAAAAGTTTTATCCTTGAAGGGCGCACATAAGTAAGGCAATTTATTTTCTATTTTAACATTACCAGACTTAACATTGGTCAACCAGTATCAATGGTGACTCACCAGACTTAACTAGTGATTAACAAAAAAACCAGACAAACACAAACAAAAATCATTAGCAAAGTTTCCAATCACCATCAATCCATGCTTTTCCTGGAAAAATTAGTCTAAAACCAAGAAAATATACAACCATATGTTGTTGCAACCATAATTAAGACCTACTCACTGCTAGAATTAACTCTAAGGCTACCAGATTTAACTTCTACCAGAATTAAATCTACTAAATACTTGTACTATCTTACAAACTATACATTTAACCTCCCCTTAAATGTAGCTATGGGTCTATCATTCCAATATTAACCACTAATAAATTGAACCTAGGTCCATCAAAAGCTTTGGTCAATAGATCAGCTACATTAAAGTCTGTGTGTATCTTTTCCACCCTAATCAATTTCTTTTCAAAGCAATCTCTTATAAAGTGATGCCTTATTTCTATGTGTTTGGTCTTAGAGTGATACACTGGGTTCTTTACTATACGGATAGTACTTTCATTATCAATGTGAATTATAGTATTCATGAAATTCAAACCATAATCCAGCATCTGATTTTGGATCCACAAGACTTGTCCACAGCAATTTGCAGCAGCTACATACTCAGCTTCAGTTGTAGATGTAGCCACAATGGTTTGCTTCTTGCATTGCCATGAAATCAATCTTCTGCCAAGAAATTGACAGCCTCCAGTTATGGATTTCCTGTTAAGACTTGCTCTAGCATAGTCACTATCTGAATAGGCTTCCAGGTCAAATGATGACTCTCTAGGATACCAAAGACCCAAATTGGGTTTGCCCTTTAGATATCTAAAGATCCTCTTCACAGCATGAAGATGTGAAGTCTTGGGAGTAACCTGAAAACGAGAACAAGCACAAATTGCATACATAATATCAGGCCTAGAGGCAGTTAGATACATAAGAGAACCTATCATAGATCCGTATAGGTGCACATCCACATCATCAGCATCCTCATCTTTTGTTAATGGCACCTTGTTCTCGATTGGAGTGACTGCTGTCTTCATACTTGCAAGATCAAACTTCTTCAGCATCTCAGCAACATACTTGTCTTGAGAAATGAAAAGTCCATCTTCCTTTTGTTTCACTTGCAGTCCAAGAAAGAATGTGAGCTCACCCATTGAACTCATCTGAAATCTGCCTTTCATCAACGCCTCAAATTCTTCACACCAAGACCGTTTTGTAGATCCAAAGATGATATCATCTACATACACTTGCACTAGAATTATATCCTTCTTGTTCCTTTTAATGAACAAGGTCTTGTCAATGACACCCCTCTTGTATCCATGCTCCTCAAGAAATTTGGAGAGTGTAGCATACCAAGCTCTGGGAGCTTGATGTAATCCATACAAAGCTTTGATTACTTTGTAAACCTTCTTGGGATGTGCAGGATCAACAAAACCAGGAGGCTGGTGAATATACACTTCTTCTTCTATAGTGCCATACAGGAAAGCACTCTTGACATCCATTTGATAAACTATGAATCCCATGTTGGATGCAAAGGCCAAAAATAACCTGATAGCTTCAATTCTAGCTACAGGTGCAAAAACCTCATCATAGTCTATCCCTTCCTCTTGTCTGTATCCTTGGGCCACCAATTTTGCCTTATTTCTGACGACTACTCCTCTTTTATCCTTCTTGTTTCAGAAGACCCACTTTGTGCCAATTACTTTTGCTCCATTTGGTAGATCTACAAGAACTCATACTTTTTGTAACTTAAACTGCAACAGCTCTTCTTGCATTGCTTCCACCCAACTATCATCTTCTAACGCTTCAGAAACCTTGGTAGGTTCCTTTTGAGAAAGGAAACATGCAAACAGACAGTGTTGTTGATCTTTGTGATTGTTCCTTTGCTGCTTCTTAACAAAACTGAAAAGTGCATGAGCTTCTGACTGTTTTTGCACTTTGCTTCTAGTTTGAACTGCTGACTTAGGATCACCAAGTATTTGACTTTGTGGATGAATATTGTGAATCCTAAGTGTAGGAATTTGACTTACATCCATTTATGTGGGTAAGTTATTGAAATCACTAATCACTCCTTCATCATCATAAGAAGCTTCATCAAAGATCCATTCACTTGGCTTGTCAAAGATTTCAAGCTCTGGCATCTCAGGATTATCAAAAACATCAGTTGGAGTAGGATCAGGCTAAGCAGAATTAACTAAGTCACTACCAGACTTAACTGAGGAAGTACTGGTAGCCTTCTTTCCAAGATGCTTTTCAGCCGATGCATTCAATTCATCTCTGAAAGTTAGAATATCTGCTGAAACTTTTGTAGGAGAAGCCTCTTTCCCTTGTGCTTGAGGTTTGGTAACAGTCTCCTTCTTCTTTTAAGTTGTAGAAGATTTCTTTGTGCCACCATAAGCTGCATCAAGCTTGACTACTGTTGTGGGAACAACAATGAGTTCCTCAATCTCCTCTTCTTGCTCAGAAGCATTTGCATCAGAAGCAACTTGAGTACCTGTATTGTTAGTTACTTCTTTGGAACCTGCATGAGGGTTAGCTTGATTCTCCATAGAAACAGGAATATAATTCATAGAATCAGTCAGATAATCAATATCAAACATCCATCTATAACCTATTTGTCAACATGGAGATTCTCTTCTACCCTTTTTGTTACTAAGTTGTATACCCTAAATGCTTTACTTGTGACAACCCGTAATTTCAGGTCATTTTCCAAACCTCGACAAGTTACTATTCACATATCACTCATTCATCATTTCACTATTCATCATTTTTGAAGTCAGTTTGAGACTTTGAGAAGGTTTCAAAAATTTTACTATTTACAAAACACGATTCATTCCCGGAGGAAAATCACTATTCATGGTTATTATTCATCATTACATAAACTAGGTTTACGGGTATTCAAATGCGCGTAACCAGTATGGTTTAGCAGCGTATTCATGCATCATTAGTAAGGACATTTCTTATAGACTAGAGAAGTCTACATATCATCAGTAACATCATCATCATATTAGGTCATGCACGGGTTTGTGTGATTTTCATTAACGTATGTTTAATTATTTCATAAACGTTACCATTCAGTCATTACTACTAACAATACACCCGATACTCCCGCCAGTGATCATAACAAATTTTCATACTCATTATAATGATATAAAGATTATATTATTACTTTACCTGGTGTTTTTAATTCAATGGCTATATTTTCCGTAAAAGCTTATAACTCCGTCGGTTTGCGAATTTTCAACCCGATAACTATTCTAACACCCGATTCTTGCAAGGAATATGATTTTTCAATTTTTAGAACTTCGTCATATTTTATTTTAACTCGTCACAATTTATTTCTAGTTAACTCGGTACACGGTAACACCTAATGTATGCTTAAAACAAACTAATACTTAACAAATAGGGGGACAAGAGTTTTAATTAGCCCATATTCTTCTTCCTTGACCCATGTGTGCCCCCCCAGCTCCCTAAACTTCACATGTATACTTGAGAACTTGGACTAACATTAATGCATAAGGAATATATGTCTAGTGATTTAATTTCACAAACACATACATACACAAATCAACTAGCAAAAAAGATCAAAACTCTCTCTTTTTCTCTCCATTTGGATCGGCCACATCAAGAACACAAGGAGAATCCATAAACTTTTCAAGAACAAGTGATAATCTAGTCTCATTTATACTCCTTGTTAGGATTTTGAAATAAAAATCCCAAGGTTTCTTACATAATCATCTCCAAAACTCTTCAAAGCATCAAGTAAGCTTCAAGTAAACTTTTCAATCTTTTCATACTTTCATTAGATGTATTTTGTTGTTCTAGCAACTAGTTATGCAAAGATATATATGTTACATACCACTCAATGCTTAATCTTTCATTTTTAACATAGATCTATGGATTTTTAGTTATAACCTCATGAAATCCACCATTTTTGGTGATGTTTAGGAACCCATGACACCCTAAGAAGGTGTATGGTAGTATTAGACTAGTTGTGGTGTTGATTGAATGTGTTTTGAACAAGCCTTGAACCACAAAAGTGATTATTTCAAACAATAGAAAAGGGTCTGTCCAAAAACGTGAAATCTGGAAATCTCAGAAAATATTGAACTATTTTGGCCTTCATATTCAGAAAATAATTTCAAAAACGAAACCATGGGCGCTTGAATGAGTAAAAACAGACTTACGACGAGAAAGTTATGATTTTTCAAAGTTTGGCGACAAAAAACTAATTTCTGAAAATTTACGTGCTGTTTGCCGAGATTCAATGGACAAAACGAGGCCTTAGACGTGATCTAGACGACCCGAACTACTGAAATTATTTTATTTCATGTTAATACGAAGCCGTGGATATAAAGAACGTAGAAAACGAGCCTATAACGACAAAGATACACGTGTTTGAAGTCCGACGATTCTAACAAAATTCCATCAGCTTTTAACAAAAATGTTTCTAAGTATAGAAAAACTGTTTTTGCACAACACTACATTGAGAGCCGTATTTCTCATTGATCGAGACCCGTATGGTTAAAAGTTAAACAATACGACTTCAAGAAATCGTTACAAGGTTTTCAAAAACACTGAGCTTATTCACTAACACTTAACGTACAATATTTTACGACTAGTTTTGCGAGGCCATTTGAACATATTTTCATAAGTTTAGAAAAATGTTAAGTTACGACAAAAACACTATATTTATCAATCATCAAACGACGATCGTGGAGTATCGTTGCAACGTAGTTACACGAAAAGTGTTTTATAACTTAACGAGACGTCAAAAATATATTTTTCCGACGGTAAACATTATTTCCAAAAATTCACGAGTGGTATCGATAACATACGTATTTGCATGTGTAGTGTCATTTCATGACTTACATTAGATACATCATTCATAATAGGTTGCGGTTAGAGACCGAGCCACATTTCATCATATCCACTATTGTCATTGTTGCTATCGCATCAGGTGAGTTTCCATAGCCCCATTTTCAATTTATTATTTCATTTATAAACTCTCGGGAGAGAATACATTGCACATCATTTTATTACATGTTCAAATACATTAAATGCTTTTACATTGCTTAAGTTACTTCATTGCCAAGTTAAAGTCCCATTTTATTTATCATGGACCATTAATTGACATTAAGCTAGGATGAGTGAATAGATCTATTGAGGGTGACTCCTCCGTTCGGGTTGGCAGCACCAACTGGTCAAACGAACGCATTTCATTTGATTCGTTTCAGAGTGTCTGGCAAAACACTCAGTTGGGGCGTACATTATTAGTCTAGCTTCGGGGTCATGAGCTTATAGCAATTGTATTATTTTAATTATATGACGACACTGTCATGGCGCCATTTCCATATTTAACATTAAATCTCGCATTCCATATATTACTCTTGTTTACCTAAACCAAATCTTAATTGGCAGTGGGTTGTAAACACACATGTTGCAAGTCTTGTATGGGCGGGACTTGGGACTGAGTGGATTTGCAATGCCATTGCTGGGGAATCTTTATTCAAATGCTTTACATTTTACATTGAACTCTATGAACTCACCAACCTCGTGTTGACCATTTTTAGCAAGGTATTTTCAGGTAATTAATGCATCCACATCATGACCGGAATTTGGACCTATTTTGGAGTCGTGGTGACGACGCGTCACACTTATCTTTTATGCACTTATTATCGTTTGATTTGTATAAACTTTTTCCACAAACTTGAAACACCTTTTGGGACCTGACTTTGTAACTCTGAATGTTTTTAATTGATCAAACGATACATTTTCAAAATGACATTTTAGGTCATTCAATATAACTGTAACTGTGGTGCTATGATCAGTCACGCCCTCAAGTGTTCCATTCCGCTGCAAGTCACGAATTTGGGGGTGTGACATTACTACTTAGTGAATATCCTACTAAGAACCCCTCATCAAATTTTCCGTCAAACTTGCCAAGCACACTAAGAGTATCTAGAATGGTAACATGGCACCCAAAAGGTCTTATGTAACTAATAACTGGTTTATGACCAAATAAAAGTTCATAAGGAGTTTTGTTCTAAGGTTTAGTCACTCTCACCCTATTAAATATGTAGCACGCAGTATTGACCGCTTCAGCCCAAAAAGTGGTTGGTAAGAGTGAGTCTGCTAGCATAGTCCTAGCTGCCTCAATGAGGGTCTTGTTCATTCTTTCAGCAACTCCATTTTGTTGTGGAGTTCTTGCATTACTATACTCTTGTTTTATTCCCTTGTTACCACAAAATTCAAGCATGCTTCTATTCTTGAACTCAGTGCCATTATCTGATCTAATAATCTTAACCTTATGATTAAGCTAGTTTTCTATCTGCCTAATGAAAGTTTGAAGTAAGCCAGTGGTTTCATCCTTTTTAGACATAAAGAATACCCAACAAAACCTAGTGCAATCATCATTAATGACAAGGCAATAACTAGCATGATTTATGCTTTGCACAGAAGTAGGGCCAAAAAGATCCATATGCAAGGTGTGTAAAGGCTTAGTGATGGACCTTTCTAATTTAGCCTTACATGAAGCCCTATGCTGTTTACCCTTATGACATGCAACACATGTATGGTCATTCTTGAAAACCTTGGAAGGTAAACCTCTAACAAGGTTATTCTTCACAAGTTTGTTTAGATTCTTAAAGTTTATATGACCAAGTCTTATATGCCACAATTTAGATTCATCAATAGTGGCTTTTGCAATCAAACAGGCAAAACCTTTTGCAGGTTCAGGTGTCTTCATATCAAAGCTGTACATATTGTGTTGTCTAGGGACTTTTAGGAGTATCTGACTTTCATCAGGCATCTTAAAGTCAAAAGTCAACACAAAACATTCAGTTTCAGTAAAAAGAACCTTGTGCTACTTATCACAAATTTGTGATATTGAGAAAAGATTAAATTACCCAAGTTCTTTCACAAAAGACACATTATCAAATTCTAAATTGCCAACTACTATTCTACCTTTACCAGTAATGTAGCCTTTGCTACCTCCAAAAGTAACAGAACCTCCTTTGAATTCTTCAAAATCTTTTAGGTGATCCTTGTTACCAGACATGTGCCCTGACCATCCACTATCAAATATGCCTCTATCTCCCATGTTCTTGAGTGGATGATCCTGCACATAAAGAAGAGAAATTAGTTTCTCTTAAGGACCCAGGCCTGTGCAGGCTTGGGTCTGCCTTGTGGATCAACATATTTGTATGTCTTATATGAATATGATCCACTGTTGCTTTGGGATTTATAAGTAAGTTCATTCTGAAATGGATCTCAAGACCAACATGCTGAGGCCTTAACAGCAGACCCCCCCCCCATGTCCCTTTACAACATAAGAGTTTGACATTTTTGCCGTATTTTTAACAATGGGTCTCCTCACAGGTGAGTGTGATTTAGCAAAATTATTTCTTTGATTAAATTTGTTCACCTGTGGTCTATGTGCAACTGGTTGTTTGGGTCTAAATGTATCAACATACCCATAATTAATTTTGGGCTTAACAGAATTAACTTTTTGCCCAACAGAATTAATATTTTGCCTACCAGTATTAACATTTGTCCTAACAGAATTAACATGTGATCTATCAGCATTGATTTGTACTGATCTAGGAACAAATTGATTTGCATGATTAACTCGGTTTACATTGTTCCAAACCGGTTTGGCCATCACATTACCAGTATTAAAACTCCTTTATTTCTTAAGCTCAGCCTCTCTAATCATTCTCTTTTCATGAAAATCACAATCTATGATTAAGTGACTAAGGCTACCACAAACAAAACATCTTTTCTAAGTAAAAGAGTAACCTTCCCCTAGCTCTCTTTTCATTCTATCAACCCTGGGTGACTTTTGACTTTTAACATGTTGCCTAGGATTTTTTATGTATGAGACACAACTAGGTTCAACTGTTTTGGGTTTTGGTGCAGACACAACTGGTTTGCTAATCTTAACAGGTTTAGACTTAGACACCTCTTTTGGTACATTTTCTGGTTCTGATTCAGAATGCTCAGAGATATTTCCAATGGACCCTCCACTGTCATCAGATTGACAGGTAGAATACTTACTGGATTTGTTATCTGAGATACTTGTTTCAGGCTTTTGAGGTCCCTTCTTACCATAAACATACAAAGACTCATCAAAATCTTGCTCTGGTAAAGGAGTGTAATCTCCATTTAATAGTGGTGGAACTCCTTTGAAGTTGTTAGTTTTTGAGAATCTATTGTATACAGGTTTATCAGCAAAGTCATCATCTGTACTAATGAACAGATTTCTTTCCATTTCTTCCTCATAACTTAAAATCTCACTATATGATTTTATTTCATATCCTTGACCAATTTTGCAAGTTGAGCTCATACCAGAATCTACTAATCTATACAGATTTTTAGCAGAATTATTCCATGTGTCTATTGTTTTCTGCAATTCTTCCTTATCTTTTACAGCTTTCATTCTAATTCTCCTATATTTTTTAAGCTTTTCATCTTTTTCATAGATTTCATTGGCTTGAAATGTAAGCATTTCATTTAAGGTTAATTGCTATTTTTGATAAGTGACAATTTGAGCTTCTAAGGTCTTAACAGCATTAGTGTAAGCAAGTATTTTAGCTTCCTGATCACCTATCTGTTGCATTTGCTCATCACACAATGTTTTAAGATTATTATATGATTTCATGCATGTTTAGAACACAAGGATACCTCAGTATTGGAGCCAATAGCCATGAATGCATGATTTGGTTCTGTATCTTCCTCTGTGTGATCTCCCCAGTTAACAACACCAGCTTCCATAGTCAGCATACCCATTTGACTCTTCTCCTGCTTTTCTACTTCTTGATAGGCTGAATCTTTCTGCTTCTTTCCATCAGTAGTCACCTTTGTTGTGCACTCCCTAGCAAAGTGGCCAGTGTTGTGACACTTGTGGCATTCAACCTTCTTCTTATTAAAACCAAATGGTGTCTTTCCATCAAATCTGATATTTTTTCTTGTTTTCTTGTAGAACCACTTTACTCTAAGAGCAATCATTGATATTTGCCAGTTTATGTCCATCTCTTTAATGTCTGCATCATTTATCTGTTCAAGGTCCTTATTAATAAGGTCCGTGTATTCTGATCTCTTTGCAAAGAGTGAATAGATGACTTCATCAGCAAAACCAGCAGGAATTTCTCTTAATTTCAAATTGCTTGAAGAAGTATCATAGATACCAGAATTATAGCTACCAGAATTAACTTTGCTAGTACTGCTCTTGCTTTGGGAGACAAAAGCAACATTAGCAGCACTTGAAGATGCCTTTGAAACACCTTTGATTTCATATTCAAAGACCCTAAGATTATTGTACAAATCATCAATTGACAAAGTGTCAACATCTTCTTTCATTCTCATGCTCATTGCCAGATTTGACCATTCTTTTAGCAAAGATCTGAGAAACTTATGATTTGCATCTTCAGTAGATACACCAGCACCATGAGCTTCCAACTGTGAGAGGAGATGTTGGAATCTGTCATACCCTTTCTCCAATCCTTCAGAACTGGTCACAATGAATGCTTCAAACTGTTGTTTGAGAACAGCTTTCTACATCTTCTTTGAATTAGCATTTCCTCCAAACCTGGTTCTGATTGCTTCCCAAATCTCCTTAGCATCATCCATTCCATGAAATCTTCTTAAATGTTCCTTGGGAAGGACCATCAGTAAGATGGTTCTTGCCTTCCTCTCCTTGTCCACAGCATAAATCTCTGCAGCAGAGACTGGTGGAAGCACTTTAACAACACCATCCTTACCAACAGAGATCCTCTTCTTTGAGTTTCCATTCTGAATCACCTTCCATACATCATTATCAATGTACTCAAGGTAATGCTCCATCTCCATGGCCCAGATATCATACTCCTCCTTTTTTAGAATTGGGAGTTTGATGTTTGAGATAGTGATTGTTGCAGGAATGTTTTGTTGTTGTTGTTTAGGTCTACTGGTTTCTGATATATCATCATCATGATTTGAAACTTCTTCATCACTAAGATGTGTTGAGTACTCATCATTAGCCGGGAGAGACATTATGCAGGATTTTTGAGTGAATGAGTGTTTGTGGTTTGTGTTTCTTCTTACTCAGAGTCCCTCTATAGGCTCTGATACCACTTGTAGGTCCACGGTTATGGATCTAAGTAGCCTGTGTTAGACAATAGATAACTTGAATAAATCCAAATTAATCTATATGAGAAACTCTTAACAGTATATTGATTGTTAATGCGGAATCTTAACAAACAACAAGTATGAAGAACACAATTATGATTACTAACTTCGTATTTCTATTAAACTTTCTATTGTCACACTAAAACATAATGCCGTAGGGTTCCTTTTATACTCTAAGGAAACTCTAATGTTACAAAACGTGTGAAAGGATAAACATATCTTCTTATAAGATAACTAATACGTATATATCCTTTCCTAACATATAGCTAACAAACTATTCTGTTAAACATAAACAGACTTAACTAATAATACCTACAAGTACTAACTATGTTTGCCAGACTTAACTTTGTACTGACAGACTTAACTAAGCTAACAGACTTAATGATTTCATCAGTAGACTTAAGTCTGTTCTACAATAATTCCCAACAGTGGTCAAGAGTAGAAATCATAGAAGCAGGATTAATCACATCATTGATGATCAAGGGATTAGCCATGAAGGTGAGGATATTGCAGCTCAAGTTGTGAACCATTGTATGTGTTGAGGAAATAAGGTCTACTATCTTCCAAATTGATGCAAATAAAGCCCTCGGTCCAGATGGATACTCTTCATTGTTCTTCAGAAAAGCATGGAATGTTGTAGGTGGTGATATGTGTAAAGTTGTGAGGAAGTTCTTTAATTCAGGAAAGATGCTTAAGGAGATTAACTCTACTTTGATTACATTGGTTGCTAAAACTCACAATCCTAGTAAAGTTACTGAGTTTAGACCCATTGATTGTTTTAATGTTCTATACAAATGCATCAGCAAAATTATTTCAAATAGAATGAAGGTGTGTTTGGGAAACTAATGGGTCAAAACCAGAGTGCTTTTGTTCCAAACAGGCATATCCAAGATAACATCCTTTTGTCTCAAGAACTACATAAGGTGTATGATAGAAAAGCGGGTCCTAAAAGAATTGCTATGAAGATTGACATCCAAAAGGCTTATGATACAGTAAATTAGGATTTCTTGGAAGATATCTTGCATGGATTTGGGTTTCATGAAAAAATGGTGAAATGTATTATGAGATGTGTTACAACTACCTCTTTTTCTATATGTGTCAATGGGAAGAGCCTTGGTTACTTTAAAGGTGCTAGAGGTCTAAGACAAGGAGACCCAATGTCTCCTTATCTGTTTACTTTAGTAATGGAAATCTTAACCCTGATTTTCCACAGAAAAGTTGAGAATGAGAAGGGCTTCAAGTATCATTTTGGGTGTAAGAAGGTAAAGCTTACTCATGTCTGCTTTGCAGATGATCTTTTAATGTTTTCCATGGTGACATGACTTCTGTGAAGGTTATGAAGCAAGCTATTGATGACTTTGGTTCCATATCTGGTCTGTTACCAAATTACAATAAGAGTACTATTATCTTTGGAAGCATGAGTGATATTGAAAAGCAAAGTATCATGGAGTATGTCCTATTTAAAGTTGAGAAAATCCCAATCAAATATCTTGGTGTCCTTTTGAATTAAAAAAGGATTGGGATAAAGGAATGCAAAAGCTTAATTGACAAGATAAGAGACAGAGTCTGTAATTGGAAGAACAAGTGTTTAACATATGCTGGAAGGCTTCAGCTAATCTCATCAATCCTTGAGTCAGTTCAGGTATATTGGGCTTCTGTTTACCTTCTCCCTCAAGCAGTTATTGATGATATAAACAAGGTCCTTAAAGGTTTCCTTTGGAATCAAGATGTAATGTCTAAAGGTAAAGTTAAAATATCCTGGAAGGCTGTGTGTAAACCTAAGTGTCAAGGAGGGCTAGGATTGAAAGATTTAAATGTGTGGAATAAGGCTATGATCATGAAACACTTGTGGAATGTGGTTAATGAGAAAAAATCATTATGGGTTAAATTGATTAATACTGTAAAGTTAAAGGGCAAGAGTATCTGGGCTGCAAATGAGGATAGTAATGACAGTTGGGGATGGAGAAATATTCTTAAACTCAGAACTGATGCTAGAGATCATATTGTTATGAATCTAGGAGATGGTAGTCAGGCTTCTATGATGTATGATAAATGGAACCAATTGTTGATTTTACAAGACATCATTACTCAAAGGGATTTATACAATGCAAGGCTTAAAGATGATATGGTAGTGAAAGACTTAGTAGCTAATGGAGTATGTAAGTGGCCTCAAGAATGGGTGGTAAAGTATCCAGTGTTAAACCAGATTCACAATGTTAATTTGGATGATTCACAAGAAGATGTTATGATGTGGAAAGGTAAGGATGGGAAAGAAGGGAAGTTTGCTTTTAAACAAACTTATTATGACCTTCTCAATGACAGTGATAAAGTAAAGTGGAATAAGACAATTTGGTTTTCACAAAATATTCCTAAACATGCTTTTGTGTTATGGATGGTTGCGAAAAACAAGTTAGTGACCCAAGATAAGATGGAAAAATGGGGATCCTATGACATGATGGTATGCCATTTGTGCTATTGCAGTTCTGACTCACATGACCATCTCTTTTTTCAAAGCAATTATGTTGCTCAGTTTTGGACTAAAGTCAAGCAGAAGTTAGATTTAAGTTGTGATGTTTTGGAGTGGAATGGTATTGCGGAAAAGATGGTTGATATTTATAATGGAGATTCTATAAATAGTATCATTAGAAGATTGGGATTTGCTGCTAGTGTCTACTTTATTTGGCAGGAAAGAAATTATAGAATTTCCAAAGATACTAAGAGAACCATAAATCCAAACACCCCTTTAAATCCAAACACCCCTTTATAGAATTCCAAACCTTATGTTGTTGTTATGAATGTCCAGAGAAGGTGGAATATTAAGATGGATTTAGTATGCAGTAATGCAGATAATGGTAGTCAAAATGCTCCTTAGTTCTTAAAGGGGTGTTTGGATTTATGGTTTCCAGTGATTAAATGGTTATAATAGATGTTGTTTGGAATTATAATTGGTGAATGTTGGGTACTTAAGTATATGTAGATGGCTAGTAACTTGGTGGTATTCCTAGTGGCTGAAGATGTACTGATCTTTTAGTGTGGATCAAGTTGGGGCAACAGTTTTGGGTCAGTGTACTCTTTGCTTTTAGTCTATACTCCCATAATGTAGTTTCCTGCATCAGAATGGGGCTCCATCATCAGGTTATGTTCATCTGATGATTTCTCTTGGATGTGCAGAGGTGTTTTTCATGTTTCTCTGCAGATCTCAAAAGGTTTTAACCTTCTCTTCAGTTTCTAAATCTGTGGAAACTGAATGAGTTGTGTTCACTTAAGATGATGGCTATGTATCTTGGATTTCAAATAGTCCATAGCTGTCTCTTGGCTTACTCTCTCTTTTATAGGCCTTTGTTAGGTAATAAAGGGGTGTTTAGGTCAAGGCAGTTTATGTTCTATTTTGAGTCCATAAAGTGAGTTTCCATCTATGTAGGGTAAAGTGAACAGGTCTGGTGGTGCATGTTTTTAGGAATTGTTAGGAGTGAAAGATGAACCTACATGGTCCTAGATATGCACTGCTAAGGAGGTAATGGGTGGTCCTCCCTCAAGGTGTGTGTTCCCAACTGTGTGAAGCCATTGTAGTAGATGGAAATGTAGCACAGTTGGTATAGCCCTTGACTTGGAAGGGTAATGGGTTCCTAGTGATGCCACTCTTCTAGCTTGTCATGGTTATTGTGGTGGCAGGTTGAATGACCATGATGGGTAGTTGTGGTGGAAATGTAGCTAGATGGTTATTGGTGCATATAACGTGAATTGGAAGCTGCAGAAAGTTTACAAACTGTTGATAGTTTGACTGCAGACTTGTGTGGAATTGAAGGCTGAATGTAGCTAGTTTGTGTTTGTTTAAGATTCTTTGATGTCTGAGATAACTTCATGTTATCTGATGAATGTCCTGTTTTGTTATGCTCAAGAGTATAGGCATGTCTATAGCTCTTTCATTGATTTTATGAGTCATTGTTATTAATAAAATATGTTCACTTTTTGCAACCAAAAAAAATCCCGAAGGGTTCGTGACTTTAGATAAACTTAAAACTCGAAACATATAATTAATGTTGAAGGGGTTACATACCACAAACAATAAGAGCACCCGGTGTGGATCTCGCCTTCGCTCGCTGTGCCTACGTGGCTTTATGCCCGTGCCTCGCAATGATACCGTGGTATCTCGCTGTGGCTGCCGTGAGACGCCTCCTCGTCTGCACGGCGAGCTTGATTTCTGACAAGTGGGGTAATATGAGAGAGATAAATACGAACTATCTTCTGTTTGTTCTTCCTGTTCTTCATCTTGTTGAGATTCTGATTGTGATTCTTCGAAATTGTGTTGTAATTCATCCCATCTCAGTGTTGTTCCTTTTTTTTTAAACGGTGTGTGTGTGTGTGTGTGTGTGTTAGTTTTTGTGCGTGGAAAAGGAATGGTGATGATGGAGGTTGAAATATGAAATTTTGGTTTGCTGGTTTTTTGTTTTGTGTTTTTGTGATGCTGGTAATTTTATTTATTGGTTTAAACTGTGAAAATTATGTTTAAATTTTATGTATTGTATTTTTATTTTTTTGAAATGAATTTAGTTTATTTGATATTTGAATAAAAGAAATAAAAATAGATAGTGGTGGTGCCAAAATGAGTAAGTTGTGGAATGTTATGGGAAGGGGTGTTGTAAAAGGAGGTATGTCATGATGACATGGCACCCCGTAGGGGCCGAATGAGTAATTTTGCTTTGCCATGATACCTTGTGGTCTAAGAAGCATAAACACTAAACATATAAAGTTTAGGTAACAGCGCACCTATTGAAATATAAAAAACAATAACCTTTTCAAGATGCGAATTGAAATACAATATATTTTGAGTATCGTGGAATTTTGAGATACGAATGATGTTCGTTATTGACGAATCAATAATCTTTTGTTGACACAACTTGGTGAGTGGGAGATTCTTTCACAATCGTCATGTTGAAGTCCCACTTTTATCCTATTCTACTAATAATTTCTGTAGGTGTTTGATATGATGTCTTTTATGATTAAATATATTTTTAGGACGAAAGAAATAGGCACTTCACACGTGAATCCTCCTTTGCGTAAATTATTTTTAATTTAATATGTGTAATAATAGATAAATCAGAGTAATTAAAAATTTCATCTTAACTAAAATCAACTTATTTATTGGATATTCTTAACGAAAAAAAAAGAAGCTAAACATATAGCCTAAGTAAAGTCACATGTGTCAAAACAAAAAAATAGTACAAGAAAAGATACAACTCCTACAAAGAACTATCATAGATATGTCATATCTTCTGTAATATGTTACATATACGTAAAGAAATGCAAGTTTTTTTAAAGTATACTACATATTTGTAAGAACCCGAATCAGACCAAAATATTCTTCCAAATCCGTCCATACAAAACACGTTTAAACCAGAATCCATAAGTCTCAGCTAACTAAGACTCCGTTGCAACCTTCAAGGTACGCCTAGATATAAACTTAGGGAGCAGCAAATGGGTCATCGATCCATCTCATCTTACAAGGGGAGGAATTACCCGTTGGAGGGGTGGTTTTGGTTGCGAAAAGGGAGTTGATGGTGGATTTCACCAAGTTCATTCTCTTACGACGACGAATACGCTTGAGGATGACTTGTTTGTCAAGATTTCCGCTAGCATGTATGGGCTTCAAGTAAAGGCGCCTGCTAACACCACGGCATGTGTCATCGTCATCATAATCGTCTTCTAAAAATATGTCGTCTGGATCATTAGAAGTGGGTATGGTGGTCTTGGAATCAGTTAGAGAGTTTTGCTTTTGGGAAGATGCTTTTGACATGGCTACTCACTTCGACACTAGAATGGGCTTAAACTATGATGCTTTTAACTACTATATATAGATACAAATGACCCTTTTTAGGCTTATTTGTTTAATCGTTTAATGTTTCTCTCTAGATGGGTGCAACTTTTATTTTGTCAGTTGTCATACAAACTAATATTGATATATTCTTCGAGATAAAATATCCAAATACTTTCTAATTAATGTTTATAAATGTATATATTTTAGGGCAACGTGTTTGCGTAATATATTGTTAGGTTCACCTCTAATATTGTACTCCAACGGTTAATGATAATTATTCAAGTTGCCATTTTCCTTTGTCTTAAAATATATATATATATATATATATATATATATATATATATATATATATATATATATATATATATATATATATATATAATATATTACAAGCAATCAAAAATAATCCAGAGTCAAAAGAAGTCACAAAAGAAATCTTTATACATTCTTAAAATTATATATCGCCATCAAAATAAACGCTTATGATGATACGGCTTGGGTATATACATCAGATTGCATATGAATTTTTAGATTTTAATATCAACGATGTATATATTTTCAGAGTTTTTTAAGTGGTAACATGATTTATGTCATTTTGTAATACCTTCATGGGTTTTGGCTACTAATATATTATCAACTTTTGAAGAAAAATGTAAAGACTTATATCAATTCGTAAGGGTAGAGGGTGTGGTAAGGGTTTTCTTTCGGCACATCAGCTTTTTCTCTCTGCAAAACTTTTTCGTTCAATTTTTTCTCAACTATTGCAACACCGTCTCTCTTCCATTAATATTTTTCTATTTTTTATCAATTAAAAAAACCCCTAAAATACAAATATTCACCCATAACTACCCATAATAAAAACACTCTCTCATTTAAAAGCTTCTCTCGCTTACTTTTTTCTTTTGGGACTTGAATGCCGAAACAAAAAAAGAATCTCCATTTCCCGCTAAGAGAGATGAGGGTCGATGACTTTACCCGCTGACATGGCATGGGTTCCCGTGAGTTTCATTCATACACACCCTTCACACTAATATGGATAAGAATATCTCCTCTTGGATGTCGGTCTTCTAAAGGTGCATTGTTAGATGCTAAGGTATGGTAACGCCGAGCATGCATGGGCGGATCGAGTGATTGGCTACGTGTGGCACGTGCTACGCATGGAAAAATTCTAGTGGCGAAATTAAGCATGCGCAAGGATTTCTAGCATTAAATTGATAAGATTGTGTTAAAAAATCGCATCTATGTATTGGGAGACTACCTAACTATTAAACATTTTACTTTTAGGTCACTCATTTATCAAAACTAACTTATAGACAATTTATTTATATGTTTGCGATCATTTATACCAATTTCAGATAACTTTTTCTTTAAAATATTTGAAACAACGAGAATAAAGCTAAATATAAAATATTTGAACAACATAAGTAACTATCAAAATATAAAATATCAATTTTAGCTATTATTTAAGTATAACTTCATTTAGTCTAAAGCGATTTTTGATAATTTAACTAATATTTTAAGTTTAAGTTTTCAATTTTATTGTTTTGATATGTTATACGAATTTCCGGCAAAACAAACTGTATGACCGAAAGTATACAAGATTTATGTAGTTCGGGAGGTCGAGGTTGATCAAAGGACATGTTCATGATTCTAGAGAGAGAGAGTAGAGAGAGGGTGAAGAAAAGCAATTTCTATTAGCTTGATAATGAAAGTTACACAATGATTTTCTCACACCCCTCATGGAGAGTTATGAGGGGTATTTATAGGCTCATTACTACATAAGTTTGCCTATTGTACAATAGTAGTCCCTGCGGGCACTACTTACTACTAATCTAATCCAATTCACGTGTAAGACGTTATCTTCACAAATTAGCGATGCCAACAATCTCCATCCAAGGTATTGTCACACGTGAATGGTTACAATGAGACCTATAAATACATAAACAAAGTAAATTACAATAATAATAAACAATGTTGATGTTGTTGAAGTGCAGAGTCTCTGTAGTCTAGAAACTGAGGCAGACTTGAAGTTCCCTCTTCCGACGATCTCAGCATTTGATCTTTGGCGCTGACGGCACTGATCCTTGTAGCTCTAAACTTCAGCTGTAATGGTCTAGTTAGGTTATTACTCCCTCCTAACTAGTGAACCTTTTTCTTTTATCTGCTCCCTCCTAAACTGACATCATTCTTTCATAAAATCTCTTTACTCTTCAAATCACACAACGGAACACACAACGGATAAAGTAGACACTAGACTATAGCACAATGTTTGGCATTCAGGGAGCTTCATAACAACATAAATTTGCATCCAATATGGTAATAAGCCCCGATTTTCACATTATTGGTACCTCTTCGGTTCCAGATTAAGCACAGTTCCCTTAGCCATACAAATTACTGAAGACGAAACACTACTTCTTTCTTCGTGTACTTCTCCCTCCTGATGGTTGCGAGTTATCGGAATCATCATAATTTTGTGTATACGCCATAAAATTACCTTGTACTTTATGCAATATTGAAGCCATAGCTTGTTTAAGCATAATTCCGTGAGAATATGTCAAAAAAAATACTCTCGATACTTCTCTCAAAACAACCTGTAATCAAAACCTCATTTGAATTCACCGACTAATAGTAATGACCACAAATGGAGACAACCCTATATGACTAACTTGAAAAAGAAGTAAACACCCCAACTTGTGACTTAATGCTTGTTCGAAAGATAAAATGTGACTTAGACCTATACTGAGCACTACAATGTAACTCCGTAAATATATGAGGTGCACATCGGATAAATTACCAGAAAAGTTATCTTGAGGCCTACAACATATCTCAAAGATAAATAAGTATACCCGTGAAACGATACTTCAATTCCAAATAAGCAATACCGTACAAAAACTCCGTGGTCATTTTTTCTAAAAATAACGATTCAAGCCGTGAATTATGTATCCCCAGTGAAAATTAATAATCCAAAATACCAAACTTGACTAAATAATATCAAACTTTTGTGTATCAAAAAAATCAAATTCGGATACAAGTTTTGATATTCCAAATAATCGTCAGCCCTTTTGATAGCCCAATCCAGAAAATCTCATTTGATATAATCACTTGAGCCCACATTGGATTAAAGCAAACAACATCATAGCCCATTTTTGGATCAAAGCCTAATTCCCAATCCACAAAAAATAACCCAATCCAAGCAAGTGATATAACAGGATACCCTAATCACAAGTCTCATTATTCTTAACCCTAAATCTCTTTCACCTTAAACACTCCGCCTACCATCTCTTCATCTATATTTCTCTCACCTCATATAATCTAAGTCATCATCATCGATTCATCTCACAAGCACGAACAAAACACATAGACACCCTACTTATATATAATAATCGAAGTTCACACAATCCTTCTAATGGTTCCTTGCTGCGTTTCCTGTTTAGTTTAGCACTCACCCACGAAGAACTTAAGTGTTGAGGTATCAAGATCCTGTAAGGGTCTCGGGTAAGGTTGTATCCGATTGTTGTTTGTTGTTGTCATCCTTGTGTTTTCTGTAAACGAACGAGAGAGAGAATGATACGGATTCGTGTTATTCTTTCTCAAATTGTTCGGATATAAAAGAAGGTAATCTTCAACAAGGAGCTATGATGATAATGGTTTTAACAAAAAAATCTTTAAAAGATTAGAGGGAAAGTTAAACCAAATCTGAGATCTTGTAATTTCGGGTCTTGTTTTTGGACTATGAATGAACCAAAGAAAGGATAATAACATATTTGTTATTGGTCTTTTCTTTCCTTTTTCGAATATTTAATGAAGCATTAGTCTTCAAAAGGGTAGATTGATGATGACTCTTTCTTTTGTGTACTTGACCTTCGATGTCTTGATAGATCTTTAAATAAAACGAAAGAGATGAGCTTTGACATTGAAAGTATTATTTTTCTTTTTGATACGAGTGTAGGAGTAGGTTGGATATGGGATATAGGATAGATGTGGATCGGCTGTGGTGGTGTTGTCTATCTTTTGCTTCGGTTTCTTTTTCTTTTTTTCCTTCTTGGCTGTTGTAACATTGGACTGATGTTGGCGATATATCTGAGGTCTAGCAAAGAGTGTAGGTATTTGGTTGTCGTCAATCTTCTTGGTCAAACTGTCTTCATCTTCATCTTATTTCTTTTACAATTTCGATAATGGGTTAATACCAATTGCGATAGGTTTGAATTGTCCAATTGTGATAAGTCCAATTGCGATAATCCTTAATTTCGATAAACCCCTAGGCAATTTCGATAAAGCCCTGGGCAATTTTGATAAACCCTTGGGCAATTTCGATAGTATCTGTCTAGCTTATACAAGCTATCAGATTTCCCGTTAGTCGAAGTATTTCTTGTGCTTATACAAGCAAGAGAATACCGAGTTGTCGTTGAAGCGATTGTTGTCCAGTTTTCGACCAGTTTTCCGACCAACTTTCGACCACGGTTTGGACCAGTTTTTGACCACTTTTCACGGTTTTGGTACAGAAGTTACAAAATAGTAGTTTACATAAGGCAGTTTGTGCAAAAAGGTGACACAAAACCGTTTTGTAAACCTGGGTAAAGCATGAGACTCTGACCACTTTTTGATACAATAAACCTTGTATAAACTGTTACCACTCTAAATAATAGAACATGTTCATGATTCTAGAGAGAGAGAGTAGAGAGAGGGTGAAGAAAAATAATATCTATTAGCTAGATAATGAAAGTTACACAATGATTTTCCTACACCCTACATGGAGAGTCATGAGGGGTATTTATAGGCTCATTACTACATAAGTTTGCCTATTTTACAATAGTAGTCCCTGCGGGCACTACTTACTACTAATCTAGTCCAATTCACGTGTAAGACGTTATCTTCACAAACTAGCGAGGCTAACACAAACACATATTGGGTGGCCTATAAGTTGGTTAAAATAAATGAGTGGCCTAAAAGAAAAAAACTTTACAAGTTGAGCAACCTCCGCATACATAATCCCAAAAAAATAGGATGAAAAATAAAAACAAGGCCTGCAACGTTAAGATCTATATAGGGTAAGGAAGATGACGATTTTGGTTCATCTAAACTCAGGCCCCCTAAACTTTATAGCTTTTACCACTTTTCACTAACTATATAGTTTCATTTTCGAATAAGTGTATCTTTTGCTTTGATTTCTTTTTCTTTTTTTCCTACTTGGCTGTTGTAACATTGGACTGATGTTGGTGATATATCCGAGGTCTAGCAAAGAGTGTAGGTATTTGGTTGTGGTCAAACTGTCTTCATCTTCATCTTATTTCTGTCAAAAATTTGATAATGGGTTAATACCAATTGTGATAGGTTTGTCTTGTCCAATTGCGATAAGTCCAATTGCGATAACTGCAATTGCGATAATCCATAATTTCGATAAACCCCTGGGCAATTTCGATAAACCCTTGGGTAATTTCGATAGTATCTGTCTAGCTTATACAAGCTATCAGATTTCCTGTTAGTCGAAGTATTTTTCGTGCTTATACAAGCAAGAGAATACCGAGTAGTCGTTGAAGCGATTGCTGTCCAGTTTTCGACCAGTTTTCCGACCAACTTCCGACCACAGTTTTTACCCAATTTTTACCACTTTTCACGGTTTTGGTACAGAAGTCACAAAATAGTAGTTTAAATAAGGCAGTTTGGACAAAAAGGTGACACAAAACTGTTTTGTAAACCTGGGTATAGCATGAGACTTTGACCACTTTTTGATACAATAAACCTTGTATAAACTGTTACCACTATAAATGATAGAAAAAAAATTTCCAGAGTACAAAAAAAATGATATAAAAATAGCTTAAAACAAAGGTTCGAACCGCAATAAATCAACCAAATAACAACCAAGGCTCTGATGCAAATTGTAGGACCATAAATATCTAAGATTTATGTGATTCAGGAGGTCGAGGTTGATCAAAGAACATGTTCATGAGAGAGTGAAGAAAACAATGTCTATTAGCTTGATAATGAAAGTTACACAATGATTTTCCCACACCCCTTATGGAGAGTCGTGAGGGGTATTTATAGGCTCATTACTACATAAGTTTTCCTATTGCACAATAGTAGTCCCTGCGGGCACTACTTACTAGTAATCTAGTCCAATTCACGTGTAAGATGTTATCTTCATAAACTAGCAAGGCTAACACAAACACATATTGGGTGACCTATAAGTTAGTTAAAATAAATGAGTGGCCTAAAAGAAAAAACTTTACAAGTTGAGCAACCTCTACATACATAATCCCAAAAAAATAAGATCAAAGATAAAAACAGGGCCTGCAACGTTAAGATCTATATAGGGTAAGGAAGATGAGGATTTTGGTTCATCTAAACTCTGGCCCCCTAAACTTTATAGCTTTTACCAATTTTCACTAACTATATAGTTTCATTTTCGAATAAGTGTAATGAGTTTACATCTTTAACAGTTTTAGCCCTTATTAGTTATTACAAGTTTATAATTAGGAATAGTCAACTACACTTTACAAGGTTTATACAAAACGATTATGATTTTACGATTATACATTGTTGTTTTACAATTTAAAACACTTTGATTTACTTTATTCTTTTGAAATACCTATGTATTGTTTTTTCTTATTTTTATATTTTTCTTAAGGTAGAGCATTGTAATATTCAATTTGACCAACCAATCACTTGTTTTAACTATAAAAAAAAACTTGAATGCTGGTTTTTCTGTTTAAACACTAATTTAGGTGAAACATGGCAACCTACATATTTTTTTGTGCTACATGCGATTAAAAATCCTAGATCCACCACTGCGAGCATGGCATTATGTCGACGTGCCTTACATGTTTCCGATGTTACCACACCGCCCCCTTCACAAACCAACGGCGTTTGTTGAGATGTTAACTCACCAAACGTCCATTGACATGATTTAATTTTTATTTTTTCTTATTGTTTTCGATTTACATGTGTGTGTATGTACTGATTGTGTGTGTTTGTGTTGACAATGTGTGTGTGTATATGTTTAAAGTGTGTGTTTTGGTGAAGATGAGTGATATACATTTTTTTTTTCTTTTTCTTTGCTTTAAAAGATTGGGTAGTATTTGGATGTGGTTTTGTTTTTTTGTGCAGAGTTAGTTTGGGTTAAAGATGGATATGATTGATTTGAAGATACCGGGCTAAAGTTTATGTAATGTTTTTTTTTTTCTTGATTTTTTTTTTTTTTTTATATATTTTTTTTTTTGATTTAATGAATCCAAAATTAGTTTGTTTGAAAAAAATGAAAATGAAAATAAAAATGGTGGGTCCCAAAAAAGATGGTGTTTATGATGTTATGAATGAGGGGGTATTTTAGTGTGTTGTTATTAAAAGTAGGTATGATGAGGTGATGCTGAGTTAGCAGCACTTTTTGGCGTTAATGGTGTTATGACGCCTAGAGCTGTTAAACCAGGTTTAATCTTTGTGAAGTTTTATAAAGTTTTGCTAATGACAACCCTAAGGTTTATATTTAAGATGTGGATTTTTATTACATATTCATGATTGTCCCTTTCTTCGATCAATGCTTGTATATCATCTTCATCTTTTTTGTTTTATAGTTTTGAAAGGTTGATCAATTTGCCACATTGCTCAATCAAGAGCAGTTTTGTGGCATTATCGCCTTTGTTCCAATTCTTCCAAAATTTTTTGGAGACACCCGGGTATGGGCAAAGATTTGGTCCTTGTGTGGATGATCAGGGCACCATTGATGTTGATGGTGCGGGTGATGGACTTCTTTGTCTTTTGTGGTTGTTGGTGTTGGTGTTTTTTTTGCAAGAAGAGGAAGAGGGGGACGCCATTCGTAAAAAACTTGTTGGAAAAAGGATGATGTTTAAAAACGAGAAATGATGGACAGTTTGCTAGTTTCTATAAATCATGGAGTTAAACGAAATGACGTGACTGATAATCATAGTTGACCGGTTTGTTTTGCTGCAAAAACCTTTTGGGGATATCTAAACGTTGGTCATCATTGCGAAACGCATGTGAGGCCTTCGAAACAACGCAACCATTTACGGGGAATTGATTGCACACCATTTTTTACTAGGACACAATTTCATGCATCACATACTTGTACCACGCTTAAATTCTTCTTTTATATGCTTCTACAGTTGTTTGTTCATTGCAAATAACCTCCCCCATTTATTACGAAGCACGTACATAGCACTTGCGAAGTATTTATGCATTATATAATCCCATATAATATTTTAACCAAGAGCATGGAGTTACGTTTAATTACAAATTCTCTCTCAAGTTTTAGTTTCCCCTTTTTACCCAAATTACTTTTAATTCCTCATTATCTCTCAAGTTTCAATCGCCCCTCTTTGCCCAAAATTTTTAAACTCGACCCAAAATTATCTAATTAACAATAACAATTTTCAATTCACTATAACCAAGCTCGGCCTACACTATATAACAGTCGAGGCAAAATTAATCGCACAACTTTAGCCCACACTAATCCAATTCACGACCTATAGGTGGTGGCGTCGTGGACTACACGACGCGAGTTATAGGTAATTTTCAATATTTTTTTTGTTTTCCTGGTGGGTTTGCGCTTCTGTTTATCATTTTGTATGTGTTTGTGTTTGTGTTTATGTTAATGTATGATTGTGCTTATGTTTATTTTGTTTTTGTAGGTGGAGTCGACAAGTCTAATGAAAAAGATGATCCATTTTTTTTAGTCTCTAGGATTCAGTATTCTAACTTTTAGTCCATGTTAGTTAACTTCTTGCATCGTTAGTCCCTGGTAGGTTTGCGTAGTTAGTCATTTGATTTTTTTTCTTGCATAACTAGTCCCAAAAATGTATACATTTGGTGCTTTATTTTGTTTGAATCATTTAATGTTTTTATTTTAATATTTTTTTATATGAATAAATGAAAAAGATTAAAAAATTATAGGGCCCGGGTTGTCCGACAACTTGAGTGATAAGGGAGTGTGTTTTGGGGTAAGTTATAGATTATGAGTTCTAAGATGAAAAACTGACATATGAATACTTTTTGCTATACCATGAGTGTAATAACTAGTATCAAGATCCTAAACAAATTCGTGTTGTCAAGGAAGCTCAAAATAAAAGTTAAACAAGGTGTATTGTATATAGAGAAAGAGAGAGTAGAGAGATAGAAGGATGTGTATATTAGATTTAGAGAGAGAAACACCTAATAAACACACTATGAAATGATATAGGAATGAGCTTCACCCTCATAGCTGTGACTAGGAGGGTATATATACTAACTTGCACGTCTATCTATGCTAGATTGACTAAACTAGTCCTTGCGTATAAGTAAATAATGATGCTAATGCGATTCCCACAAATGGATTCACTTTTGAGGCTAATAATCTCTCCCAAAGTGATGTAATATGGGAATTGCTTACAACGTTTCCTACAAGTAAAATATAAATACACAACATAAGCGTAACAGCTCTGAGAATGTCTTCATAGTCTTTTAACTTCATTAATCTTTTCAGCTGCCATCTTTCTACTTATAGAAGAAAAACGTAAGAAATTCTAATTAGGGTTTAAATATGGCTTTTTACTCTCCCCTAATTAGTGCATCACTATCTTGATAGCTCTCATCCAAACTGACAACCTTCTGATAAATGCATTGATGATGATGAAGTCTTCTGATAAATGTGTAAACCGTCTTTAGTCGTCTAACACTGAGTGCCCTGATGCTAAAGAAGTCTTTTGATAAATGTGTAAACCGTATTTAGTCTTCTAACACATATAGGAGAAAGTAGAATAAACTGTAGACTGAAGCTTCTTCAAGGTTGTCCACTCGGGTGAACAAAATATCAACATCATCAACTCACTTAATGCCTCCCAGTAATTTTATGTATGTCATATTAGCCCATGATGTGCACATATATCATACGGAAGATGAAACGATAACATCAAAGTAACAAGTTGAAGCACTGATCATCTCTGCATTTATGAGACATGTCTCTCTGGCATAAATCATTAAACTCGATCATGTGAACTTGTTGTGCGTCCTCGATGTACACATTTATCTCCCCATGATGGTTGTGATCTTATCGGAATCAACATAAAACTCTGCACATGAAGCACTAACTGGAAGCACCATATCATAAATCATATAAGCTCGTGAGAAGATGTTGATAAATCCAATCTACTAACAATACCCTGTATTTATCTAACTCTTTACCAACCACCGTATCAAAACTGACGGTTATCCGTAGTAACCACATATGGAGACAACCCGATATGACGAACTTGAGAATGAAGTAAAATCCCCAAACTTGTGACTTAAGCTTGTACTCTACTGTGACTAAGAACGGTGTGATGACTTTGTCCAACTGACAGCACGAATCATCAAGTACTCTATACCTTAGACCAAAAGTATAAGTAGTACAAAACCTCTTGACATATCCTCAAATGCGTGAGATACTGAGCACTAAAAGGTAACTGTTTAAAGTGATAGCTATACGCTATGAGCACTACAACATAACTCTTTACATCAGGTATAACTAGATAGTCAAGTCTTAATAACTTATAGAATGACATTTCAAACAAGGATCTCCAAACGTCATGCATCCAACGAACCCCTAGACTTCGAGATAGTCAGTAAATGCATCCATAAAATGTCACTTGATGAGGAATTATTTGGTACCTTTTTAAGGGGTTATTTAAGGCAAAAATCGTATTTATATGATCAAATATTGCCCTAAATCATTTCTTTTTGCATTTTAGGTACTTGGGACGAAAAATCTGGAATTCGGCACATTTATGGCTTATTTGGACGAAAAAGTGAAGAAAACGACGAAGTCCCAAATTCTGTCAGATATGGGAGTCTGATGGCGTCACACATTACAACGTGACACCGTCACTTGCAAATGGAGATGGATACTTTGCTCAGAATTAACAAGTGACGCCTTAGTCAAATCTGAAGACCTTAGAACCTGACGGCGTCAAGTGTATTTGAAGACCAAGATTTCGTACAAAGTTAACAAGAGACGGCCCAGAGCTTTTACTAAGGGACGGCATCAGACATCACTTGACAGCGTCAGAGTTCCTACGCAACGCCATCACAAGTCAACTTGGAGAAGACGAAACCCTAATTGGAGGCGAGCTAACGGCGTCACACTTTGCATGTGACGTCGTCACAGTTGTAAACCTATATATACTTTCGCATGTTTTCATTAATTCGTGTAACATCTTGGAGTAGGGTTTTGTGAACGATTTTAGCAGCTATTGTGAAGCTTTTACAGCACTTGAACTTCATGTTTCAATAAAGATAAGTTATTCCTTCAATCATTCGATATGTCTATGTATTGTTTGATTATGTGTTTATCTTTTCTTTGCTTTAACATGCTAGCTTAAGTTAATTAGTATTTGCATAGATCTAATGAAACCTGGTTGTTGACAATTGATTTGTCGTCTCTTGTTTAATTGATTGCCTCGCTTTAGGCTAAGAAAACTGGCTATTCTCTTATATGTGATAGCTTGAACGTCTTAGAAAACGCAACTGTAGAGTGCACTATTGGTTTTTCTCGCTGTATTTATTGCGTGAATTGTGGCTTGTAGATCCTAGAAAACTTAATAGACTTTAAGGGTTTTAGGGGAGACTAAGATTCATAGAGTTAGGGACTTCGCACTAGTACAAATCTAGGATTTCGTCACACATGCTATTTTTTGAACGGCCACACAGTCAGATATTTATGTGACTAAATGTACCAGAATAAAATAAATAGCCACACTTGATCCGACTTGTGTGACCATTTCGGAATTTCATTGTCACACATTTGAATATTTATGTGACTAGAGGTAACTGGTATTTATTTATTTATTTGATTATTTAGTCACTTATAATTTGGGACGTGTGACAGATACAAATAAGTTTGAAACATTAGTCACACTATATATATACATATGTGACAAATATATGTCACACAATTGAACAGTGTGACCAAAATCCATATATGGTCACATGAAGTAATTGTGTATGTGGCTAAATCATATAGTCAAGTTTGTCACATATTATTTAAAAGTGACTGCTATTTTTTGCTGAATATTTAGCCACATATGAATTTGAAATGTGTGACAACTGAAAAGTAAGTTTGAAGCATTAGTCACAATATGCATTTAAAAGTGACAAATATATGTCACACACTTGAACACTGTGACCAAATGCCATATATGGTCACACTAAACATTTTGTCACACATTATTTAAGTGTAGCTAAAATCCAGTACATATGGTCACGTAACTTAATATATGTGTTTAAAGTTTAGTTTGTGTTAGCTTCCCAAAAGTTAATGTGTATAGTCACATTTACTTCTAACAGTGTGACCAAATGCCATATATGGTCACACTAAACGTTTTGTCACACAATATTTAAGTGTAGCCAAAATCCAGTACATATTGTCACGTAACTTAGTATGTGTGTTTAAAGTTTAGTTTGTGTTAGCTTGCTAAAAGATAATTTGTATAGTCACATTTACTTCTAGCACGATCATGTGACTATATGCCTTTACAATAGCCACAGCATATCACAAATGTGTGACTAAATTATGTTCATGGCAACATTTAAGGTGATTATATGTGACCAATATGTTCATAACAATCACATCGTGAAGTATTCGTGTGGCTATTATTTAGAGCAGAATGTGAAATCGGTCATCGTTAAATTTCATGCTTTGTGTGACTAAATATTACAAAAGGCCACACATACATAAAATTCATGTGGCCATTGGATGAACAACAGTCACACAAAATACACATTTCTTCACTTTAAACAGCATATGGTCCACTACTACAAAAACTGGCTAATGCAACCATCCAAATACGATGCAAATCCGTTGCAAAAGGCTATTTGCAACAGAAATGCAACGGATTCCGACTATCGCAAAAAGACTCCATGCAAATTTAATTTGCAACCAAATTGCAACAGGCATAAAACTTTTTGCAACCATTTTGCAATGAAAGATAATTCATTAGAACCACCAATACCCTATTTGCAACGAAAACCTTTTCCCACAATTTTGCAACGAATATTTTTTGCATCTCATAATTTGCAACGGTTATAATTTGCTACAGGTTTTGCAATGGTAGCTTTTGCAACAACCAAACATCGGATAACCATCGACTCAGATTACTGTTACAGTTACAGCTATTAATAGTTGATTTTGTTTTTCTTCCAATAATTGATCGATGAGAATAAATAAATTGAACAATTATCCAAACCAACAAATTAACAGTGTATTTCAAAGAATCACATGTATATACCAATCCAACAATTAAATAATAAGTTTTAACAAACAATAGAAGCATAATATCTGATATCCCACAAGCGAAAACTTGGTCCTCTAGTTTTTAGAGTCGCTTCCGAGAGTCATAGCTGATGTTGGTGTTCCTCGACATTATTTTGCAACTGTTGTAGCTGCAAATATAAATACTTGTTAACAGCAATACATGTATATAACTCGTACAAACAAGTATCGATATTCTAATCATTTTACATACCATTTACATGTTGGCTACTTGTAACAAGTAGTGGCATTCTTCATTGCAGAACTACTTTTAGCCATCATACAAAGCAACAGACTAGATCGGTTACTTCACTACATAGCGAGAGAGGAGCAAGTAAGACAAATATCAAAATACTTCAAAATATAACTTATAAACAACTATCATGATTCATGAGTACTATTTATAGAGGACACATAATTATTTAACTTAACCCACTGAGAGCACGCATTGTTTCAAGTAATTAGAAATAATTTAGTCCACTGCACATGTTTCATGTATAGCTTCTAGTATAACGAGGAAATAAGCACCCGCCGCGTTGCAACGAGGCTTATTTGTTCTCAATATGTGCGTTTTTTTGGACAAAGTTAGATATTTGACAAAAATGGCAAATATATGATAACATAGTATCAACATATATATTTTTATAGCAACATAAGCCAAACCTCTAACACTCATAAGCATTGTAAAAGGATTACAATGACTCAATAAGTAACAGAGATAAAACATTACTTACCGACCTTTACCTTATTGACGCAATCCCACACCAATTGCAGGCCCCAAACTGACCCATTTTAGCCCCATTTCAACCTCCAAACACCTACATTTCATCACCCAAAGTCACCCATTTTAGTCCCCAAACACACCCACTTCAGCCCCCATTTCAGCACTCAAACACACCTATCTTAGCCCCCATTTCAGTCCCCAAACTGACCCATTTTAGCCCCCACTAACACACCCATTTCAGTGTCTGCCAAATACTCTGATATGAGGTTGATCAGCTTGTCGTTTGTTGTATATGTGCACCTACAATGGTAGCCGTGGTCAGTGAGTTGGTACAAGGTATTTAAATATAGCACTTCAACCAATTTCCAACACCAAACAAAATAAATTTACTAAAGTACTTAAACAATCAATATATTACTCAAATAAAAAATATACAATCAGATTGAGTTGGCCACTTATTTTGTATAATGAACCGGAGCCATGGAAATACATATGAACCTCCAAAAGTTCATGCTACATTGTCCATTATTCAAAGATTGTACAAATTGTGCACATTAAAACCTTAAACAAAGAAGCTATCAAGAGTTTTGTAACAACATGTAAATATGCAATATGAAGCATCAAATAAGAATATATTGCAAGAAACTACCTTGTAATGAGCATCAATCGCAGTAAAAAGCATGTTCCAAGCTCATATAGATTCGAGTTTACATAAACCCTAAAACTTGTAATGACCCAGAACAGAAATCGACACATAAACATTTCAAATTGATGATTAAATTGAATATTAAACACATTAAAGTACCTGATATGTAGATAAATGGACTTTAAATTGGGAGCGAAGATGGTGATTCACGAGGGTAAGTGGTGGGCGAGGATGCAACTGACGACTTGTGAGTGGTGACTAGCAAGGATCGATTACGAGAACCAGATTCAGTTTAAAATTTTAGCTGAGACTCAAGAAAGAAGATATGAGATGAGATGAAGAGGATAAGGGGGAGTGAAAATGTGGGGGTAGATATCACGGGGGAATTGGGGTGATTTAATTTTTGGGGAAATATTAGAGCAGGAGTGTGAAAGCTTGGAGAGGGAACTTCTAATTTTTGGAGAAAACATAGGTTTTTTTTTTTTTTTTTTTGTTTTGTTTATATAATATGTATAAACTATTGATTATTATAAAATTTTAACAAATAAAACTTATTTAAATATATATATCAACTGTATAAAACTAGTTAGTTCGTATAGGTAAATTTTAAGGGTGTTTGTGTTAGCTAATTCTCATATTTTATTAGCTTGACTTATAAGTTATGACACCTAGATCAACAAGAATGACAGATGTCAATTCATTATTGGTTTGTACCAGGTCATGCATGCCTCCTCTGTTTATGCTCATGTGTCTCCCATTGTCATATGTCAGATGATACATCTTAATTGTTAGTGATAGTTGGGAGATTGCTATCTCATGCCTTTAGTTGACACGAACTGATAAGCCTTTCGAAAGTAACCTATTCGTTAATGTAATGCATTTCCTTTCCAGAGTAACCTATTCGTTAATGTAATTTATTTCCTTTTTAATATAGAAGTTTAAGCTTCATTCTTTTTGGCTAGTAGCTTAAAGAGTGCTTATAGAAGTTTCTTATTAAACCGTGGCTTTTTCTCCATCTACTTATTTTCAACTTGTTTCACTTTTAAATTTTCAAATTTAGCAAAACTAAATAAGTTGTAGCTTATTTGGTTTAAAGGGTAAATATCATAACAGTTTAAACCGTTTTCGTTCATTTTTTTTCTTGATTTCGACACTTTTTGTACGTCTGGGACCGTTTTTGTCCATTGTCTAACATTTTTGTCCATTGGATGATCAATAGTCACACAAACTACACATTTCTTCACTTTAAACAACATATGGTCACACTTATTAACATTTTTGGCCACTTTATGCTTAATTGTATGTGACTAAATACCCAAAACAAACATGCTTTGTGCGACTAAATATTATAAAAGGCCACACAAACATAAAATTCATGTGGCCATTGGATGATCAATAGTCACACAAAATACACATTTCTTCACTTTAAACAGCATATGGTCACACTTATTAACACTTTTGGCCACTTTATGCTTAATTGTATGTGACTAAATACCCAAAACAAACATGCTTTGTGCGACTAAATATTATAAAAGGCCACACAAAAATAAAATTCATGTGGCCATTAGATGATCAATAGTCACACAAAATATACATTTCTTCACTTTAAACAGCATATGGTCACACTTATTAACACTTTTGGCCACTTTTTGCTTAATTGTATGTGACTAAATACCCAAAACAAACATGCTTTGTGTGACTAAATATTACAAAAGCCCACAAAAACATAAAATTCACGTGGCCATTGGATGAACAATAGTCACACAAAATACACTTTTACTTGATTTTAAAAAGCATATGGTCACACTTATTAACACTTTTGGCCAATATTTTTTAAATTGTATATTACTAACTCCAAAAAAACAACACCCGTTGTGTGACTAAATTATCACAACACCCATTGATACAAAAAATAAAAAAAATAAAAAAAAGTGTGTGACTATATTCATATCGTCACACATTTTTGGAGTGACCAATACCACTTTTTGTACTAGTGTCGGAAACTCCCCACGACAAATATTAAGGAATACAACGCTTCAATTAAAACAAGGACATGACAATTCGACATATCAGTAGGAGATAATTAAGGAGTAATTAAATCTAAGTGAACACGCTTTTCCCTATCATAAGAAGTGTTAGGAATATAAATATTCACATGAAAGGCTCGGTCATCCCGAGTATCTATTAGCATTAAGTAGCTCGTATGATTATTAATATTAGTTTAGTTATCGTAGTATTCGTGGAGTTGGGTCGGGTCTTTACTCACTGTCAGCTCACTCCACAGCCCACATGGGGCGTTTATGTTTGGTGTATAAATACCCTCTCCCACCAAAGGAGAGGGTTGGACCTTCACTTCATTCTAATCTAACATATTCACATTTCTCTCTCAAGGTTCCCATTCTCATCTCACTCTCCCTAAATTCGGATCAAAACCACAATAACCATACGAATTATGATATGATATTACTTACAATTGGTATCAAGAGCCTTGATTTCATCTTTTACTCGGATTTTTTTATTGGTTTTGTGGTTTTTTTTTTGTTCGAATAGAATAGGTAGAAAACATCATAATTTGAGCTTTGTTCATGGTTTCTAGTGTTGTAAGATTGTACTTTCATGTTTAGAAGTGTTATTGTAGCTTACTTTGGTCACTAGATTGCTTATTTCATAAGTGTTGTGGATGTTTGAGTCAATTCGAGTGGTGTTTTGAAGTTTTTCTTGTCTGCGATTTGAGTTTCGGTAGCATATTCTAGATTTCGATTTGAGTTAGTTTGGGTAGGTTAGAGTTGCGATTTGGTTAGATATTGGGTTGCGATTTGGTGTGTAGCTAAAAATGAGTAAAAGACAAAGATGTGAAAGCGACAATTTTGGCTGATTGCGTTTTGTCATTTTGCATATTGCTATTTGACTCTCTGCGATTTGCTTCTGACTGCGATTTGGTACTGAGACTTGATTCTGTGATTTGAGCCTGCGAATTGAGTCTACGATTTGAATCAGTTGCGATTTGAGTCTCTGCGATTTGATTCTCTACGATTTTAGTCTCTGCGATTTGAGTTTCTGCGATTTGAGTCTCTGCGATTTGAGCCTCTGCGATTTGAAGCATCTGCGATTTGCTTAAGTCTTGCGGTTTGAAGATTATTGCGATTTGAGGACTTGCGATTTGAAGAATTGCATTTTGGAGTCTGCGATTTGGGGTGTTGCGATTTGCCTCCTGCGATTTGCTTGTTGCGGTTTGACCAAAGTTGACTTTTTACGTCAAAACTTCAAACGGCCATAACTTTTGAACCGTAACTCCGTTTTCAGCGAAATACCTGTCAAAACGACCAGAACAGCCTGAATATTGTGAGGCTGCATGTTAAAGTCGTGAAACAAATTTTTCGAGGCCCAACTCCCTTCCGGAATGAAGTTATTGAGGTTTTAAGTTTTCAGACCAAAATTTCACCGCAACAACTTGCATCAACCAAACCAAATCACAACTAAACAACATATCACCAAGTCTACCAAACTTTCATCATAACACATTCGAGTAATCAAATCACGGTTTATTCTTGATTTTGTAAAATCCTGTGAAAGAATCTATTTCTCGGTTTAAATCATAGAATTGTAAAATCACGTGCACGTTCATAGAATTGTAAAATCCCGTGCACGTTCATATCATGTCAAACAGTACGGATTCAGTCATTTCTGAGGTACTCAAATTGTACGACTTGATTGACAAACAAAAGATTCCCAAAGATGTACAACAGATAAACGTATTTGAGTATGTTAGGGCCAATAGGGACTTTGTGTGCCCGAATTCTCAAGAGAAAGAGCTCCATCAGCTACAGACAAACGTTGTTGAGTCAGATACTGCTATGAACAACGTGCAACATGTCAAACACAACGAAGCATCTGTTGAACCTAGTGGGGTATCTTCTGTTATTAATGATGATAATGTGTTGCATGAACAAAAGATTCCCGACAAAGTACAACAGACAAACGTTGTTGAGTCAGATACTGCTAATATGGGAAATAGCGATGTTATCCCGTATGAACAATATGTGAAACACAACGAAGCGTCTGTTGTACCTAGTTGTGCATCTTCTATTATAAATGATGATTATGAGTTGCATGAGTACACTGCGATTATCCCTGATGACACCTTGACCACTAGACTCAACATCTATAAAGATCAGGTGGCCATATATGAACAACGTGAAAAATTGGAGCTAACTGAACGTGAGCAGAAAATGGATAGTCAAATGCGTACATTCATAACAGAACGTAATTTAAGGGAAGAAACATTGAAAAAGGAGTTATATTCTTTACGAAAACAACTTGATCAAACTGTTAAACAAAAACAGGAGATCCAAGAAAGTGTAATTACACTAAAACATGATTTCAAAGAAAAAGAAACAAAACTCTTAAATGATTTTTCCAGACTTAAAACGTTAAAGAACAAGATTGAAAACAAGTTGTACACACAAGACCAGACCACACAAACTGCTCAAATGATTCAAAAGCATAAAAAGTTGTGTGATGAACATAGTGAAAAGGATGTAGGTGAACCTAGATCAGCTTTACTTAAGAGTGTTAAAGTTGCCAGTCATCACCTGTGATAATGTTGTTCCAAAGGTTTCTGCTTGTAGTAAATATGCAATTGATGATGTGCCTATTTCGCTTCCCCTTAGGAACAATAGGTCTGCTCATCAAGTATATCTCACTCACCTTAAGGATAGCCCTTATACCCTTCGTGAGATAGTAGAAGAGGATATGATAGATAAACCATTTGATAGTGCAGTTGTAGATGCCTGCTTCCTCACTAAACGATATTAGGAACTCTTAGAATACGTCATTGGCACATGTCCTAAGACTGATAGCAAGCGAGATAGGTTTATTGCATCAACCTCAATGACTAAGAATAAGCATGTAACCTTTGAGGCACCCTTGGAAACTTCATATCCCAACACATCAAAACATGTTCAGCAACTGGAAGTGAAAAAGACTAAGATTCCCATCAGTCCTTCTACAAAAGTTAACAGAGACACTAAAGCTAGCGAGTCAAAACCTAGGAGAAATATAAAGAATTATAGGACTTCACCAGCTAAAAGTGTTCCTAAGAAGAAAGTAGAAGACCACATGAGGAACAATAAGTCAGATTTGAACAAACGGAATCATAATTCAAATCCTAATTCACTTTGCAAAACATGTAATGATTGTTTAATTTCGGGTAATCATGATAAATGTGTTGAGAAATTTTTGAACTCATCCAACAAAACCCCTATCAAGCAAGTTTGGAGAGCCAAGCATGTCAAGCAAACTTGGAAAGCAACAGGAAATATGTTTGCTAATGTTGGTTATCAATGGAAGCCCATTGGAAGGAAATTCACTTTAGGAGAACAGTGCCCTTTAACTAGGATAACTAAGTCTAAAGTAGTGCCTGTACGTCAATGGAAGCCAACTGGAAGGAAATTCCCTGTAGGAGAACATTGCCCTTTAATTAGGTCTACTAAATCCGAAACGGTGCCTTTAATACAAACCAAACACGTTAGTACTAGTGAAAGTGTCATCACTGAGAGATTTTGTAACAATCCTCATACATCGTTAACTATGTACCAACGTAGAAACAAATAGAAAAAGGCTACTTCCACTAGCATTCCAACTTCTATTGAGACTCAGGAAAATGATGCTCCTGTTCCCACTAACCAACTGGACCCCAACTTAAATTGGGGATCCGACACTCCAAACTCTCTATTTTCGTTTGTTTTCAAATGCAGGTCATACAGATCGTCCTTTGACATTTGGACTCCGGCTGCTCATAACATATGAGGGGAAATCACTGATGACATTTGAACACTGCAGTTCAAGCCTCGGGCCTCAATGTCAACATAATGGCTATTAATAATACTAATATTCCTCAATGTCAATGTCAAGTGGTTTGAATAAGTTAGAAAACATGGGAGGAAATGTGGTCTGGTATAATATGTGTTGATAATGGAACATGACGATGCTCCTCCTCAATCAATGAGGGAGAATGTTAGTGTCAGGTATGATAGGTATGAAAGATTTGATTTTAATAAAGATCATACACTGACACATAACAACCACATTTTATTCACTGCTTATTATGTACAAAGTGACATGTTTTGATGATGTGGCTACTGCTGAGGATGGGACGGTAACTCTGGGGATTGATAGGCCACGTCAATACAATGATCTGAATGAGGAAGAAAAGAAGAGGTATGATGCTGACATCCGAGCTTCCAATATTGTTATTCAAGGCTTGCCCAAAGATGTTTACAAACTCATCAATTTCAACACGGAAGCCAAAGCTGTTTGGGACAACTTCAAGATGCTTCTGGCTGGATCAGAATTAACAAAAGAAGATCATGAGTCACAATTGTATGATGAGTTTGAGCATTTCAAAATGAACCCTGGTGAGAACATCACTGATTACTATGTAAGGTTTCACAAGCTGGTAAACGATATGAGAATCATCAAAATGACTATGCCAAACATCCAACTCAACTCCAAGTTCGTGAACAACATGTCACCTGAATGGGACAGATTTGTCACTGCAGTCAAGCTCAACAAAGGTTTGAGGCAGACCAACTATGAACAACTATATACTTGCCTTCAGCAGCATGAAAAGCATGCATGTTATGATCGTCTACTCAGAGAGAAACTTAATCCAACCACAACAACAATAAATGATCCACTAGCTTTGGTCTCACATGTTCAGTCATACAATCAACCACAACTTGATCAAGTTTATCATCACCCCTTGTCATCAAAGAATAAATCTTCATTTCCACAATCATCAGTGCATCCACCAACTGCTATGAACCCTCAGCTGGATTCAGGGTACTCTTTCACTGATCAAAGGATTGATGATCTTTCCAATCAAGTCTCCTTGCTTGTTCAACAATTTCGAGCAACACTCCCTGATGCGCGTGTGCGTATGCTCTAATTTATACCCACGGTATGTCGTTGTAGTTTTAGCAGTATTCAAGTTTTAAATTTATATTTAGCCGACTTATCAATAACACACACACACTTTAACGAGCAGTGTACCCGGTCAGTATGAATATAATGGTAAGTAGAGTGTCGATCACTAAGAGTGGAACGTATTATCTAGATATCCTAATCAGTATTTTAATATCTTAAGTTAGCTATACAACCTAATCTAATACAAGGGGGTTCAGCCTGAGAGACTGGCACGGTTTGGTTATGATTAAATATAAACTAAACTAATAGGCACAAATCAGCGAATAGCACACACGTACACAGATAAATACTTGAGACAATAAGAAGACCTGTCCTGATAGTTAAGTAGCTTGTCACTTGTTTTATTGCTAGTTTTATATGAAGTGTATAGTTCGATGCAACGCACCGAGATTAAGTCCTTTCTCGTTGGTTCTAATCTTATCGGCGAGTAAACCCTTAATGATTACTTATGACTATCCTATTTACCTTTTTTTCCTACTTTTCTACAGACGATAGAATGCATAGGTGATAAAATAAATAGGCGAGGGCAGAGGCATGGCGACCCGATCAACGCTCAGCTAGACACAGAGGTTATCAATGCACTAATAAAAGTCACCAAAGACATCAACATATAAACTTTAATTAATGGGAAAGCAATATTAAGAGGAGTGCAATCTTTCCGTTGTCACATTACACAAGCCCATCAATCCTGACCAATTAAAGTGTACTAATACAATAAAACAAAACTACTTAATGAATTGAATACATGCAGGACCTTCTTACAGCTCTTGTATCTTCGTTCAAGGTGTGTCTTGTGCTGCTACTTCGTCTGAATTCGTCCTAGGGTTTCTGTCTTCTCGTACTTAGCTAAATGTCGAACTCTTTAAATTCGTCTGTCTTTGGGGTATTTATAGTTTCTGTCTGAGGGCTAGATGCGGCGCATAGGATAAGTAGATGCGGCGCATTGACTTAACTTCGCGTGGGGTCCAAGATTAATATATTCAGGAATATTCGTACACCGCCAGAAGATGCGGCGTAACTCCATTTCTAGATGCGGCGCATGTCCTTTCTGTCTTGGATCGTAGCTTGTGAAATCTTGATAGTGATGCGCCGTATGTAATAAGTAAGATGCGGCGTATCTGGAGCAGAATGATCTTGATCTTGTACATTTCAGTAGACTCTTAACTTCTTGCGTGTTTTGCTCCATAATTAGTCCAAAATTGCCAAGTTTCACATAATACTTGTTTTTACCTGAGAATTACAAAAGTAAACATTAACGTATCAATTCTCACAGATAATATAATAAAACAAGTCAAATAAATAGGATAAATGATGGTAATAAAATGTACTTATTTGAGTTCATCAAATATCCCCCCACTTGAACTTTACTTGTCCCCAAGTAAACCTTAGAATTATTCTTATGAAAATGCATCCTAAAAGATGTTAGGATTTATTTTTATATTTAAGCATGTATTCATTTTTGTCATAATTACACAACCAAACACTTAACGAATTAGAAATCAAATAAAATATTTCGATAAAAGCAAATCTAATCATTTAACTGTCCAGTCGTGACGAATATTCTATCATAAGCTTGGCAAGTATACGCATCTCCCCCACTAAAGCCAAGGAATAACAAGTCTAAAGCGGTAAAAAGGGTTTGTTGGTTAAGGGTTAATCATTCTTTTTAATCTCTATCGATCTCAAATTCCAGAAAAGGCGACAAAATCACAAATACATGATCGAATCCACGAACACGATACTTGCAATTGCTCAAATCCTTAACTCGAATAGGCTAAAGATAGGACCAAGTAATCTTCACCAATAATATTATATCAAAAAGGGCGACAAAATCATAAATACATAGCCGAATCCACGACTACGATACTTAAGATTGCTCAAATCCCTAATCTCAATAAATCAAAGGTTTGGATAAAGAATAATATAGGGTATGGATAATATTTGGGATACAAATTGGTGTAAAATGAAAAATAAACAAAACAGATAAATTAAAATCCTAAGTGTGGTTAATCACTATCCCAACCATCCCATGAATAAGACTCATATCATTGAATAACTCACGCTTTAACACTTGAAACACACGCTTTAGGTAGACACGAATTATACTCAACAAGATCTCAATCAAAGAATAACCTTAGTTGGCGTTCCCATAACGGCCAACTCCCATTCAATCCATAAATATAGTACAACAACAATAATGATAACTTTACATAACTTTACAATGTTGGTAAAAACAAACTTCCAACTTCTTCTTTCTTTTTCTTTTCTCATTTTTTCGATTTTTTTTTTCAAACTAATAACATAAACATAGATGTGTAAAATTTCACCACATCACTATAACGATAACTCTGGATAATTTTTCCATACTTTTCATGACTTCAGAAATAACAGTAATAGTAAAAGTAGTAAACACACGAAAAATAACAAGACTCAAATTATACAATATCTACTTTCACTCCAATTGCATTGTGCAATTTCCCGACCTTAACCATAGATAATGAATTACGCACGCGAACACAGTTAATTGTAAGGAAACACACTTTGCCTAAAGTAACTAACCACGGACTTTAATCTACAGGGTAGGCTAAGGTGTAAGGGTGTAACGAAACATTTTAAACATTGGTGTAAGAAACGAAAGGAATGGCTCTGAGTGTTTTTCTAGGGGTATCTTACTCTAAAAATGAGAGTAACAAAAGGTTTATACTGGGGTTAACTAACCAGTGTAGTTAGCTAATATCACATAACATATAAAGGCTATTTGGGTGTAATCCTAGAAATTTACCAATTTAGACAAGTCATTCCAATTATAAAAATAATACTTATTATGGTGGTCTCGAATAGTATACAAGCCAAGTTCTAAAGTTTACAAGTCACCGGCACACTCATAGATTTGTGAATTTTGAAAAATCACAATTTTTGAAAATAACGTTATGTGTGCAGCTATGCAACTTAGATCTTAAACAAAAACATGCTAAAAATTTTAAATTTTGATATATTAAGCGCATTTTAAGCATATTTTGAAAAAGTTCAGGACAAGTAAGTGTTCTAATTCTCCAATCCCCCCACTTAAGTTAAACAACGTCCTCGTTGTTTGTATAAAAGGTTAAAAACTGGAAAATAAAAGAATTAGAACAGAAATACTCCCCTGAGATTTGCTCGGTATGATCCTCCATTATTTGTATAAGAGCAAAAATCAACTTCTTGTGGATGAGAACGTTTAAGCTTCATAATTGATGTATCCACAGGAAATGCAGGAATCTATAATACCACCAAGACTTTAACACACCTAAGTTAAGAAGGTTCAAACTTGCATAATACATTAGTAGTTAGTAAAAATAAAACTTAAAAATTAAAACTGAAAATCATCAGGTCAGTCGATGCGCCGTATCTTATGGAAGAAGATACGCCGTATCGAGCCTGGAATAAATACGAATCAGAATAGAAGATGCGTCGCATCCTTAACCAGGGATGCGCCGCATTAAAATAAACTGACAAAAAGTTTTAAAGTCAAAAGTAAAAATGCAGAAAAATAAAGTAAGATATGACCAGTGCAGGAGATGCGTCGCATCTTGGGATTGAGATGCGCCGTATCTGCTGCGGGCCTGACTGACTCGACACAGAACAGAATAGTAAAATTTTTTCGGGTTGTCTCCCGGTCAGCACTTGTCTTTATTCCAGAGTCTTCAAGTTAGACTCACGTTCAGTTCCTTATTTTATTCTTGTTACGAGCCATCCTTCTTCTTTCATTCGAAAGATGTTCCCGTATAGCTCCGCAACGTTTTCTTTCGTGCGACTTGATCTAACAAACTTTTTGGTCTTCATCGCAACATATTCTTCATCAGGTCCCAAAGAATATTTGATGATTTTAAAATTTTCAGAAATAATCATGGTTGGCTCATTATAAGGGATCCCAAGTAGTCGACATTTTCTCTTGGTGAATTCTTTTTCGTCTTTATCAACAAACTCGAAATAAGGATCCTTATTCAAATAGTCATCAAGTTCATCAATCAATTCTTCTCGCGACTCATCGTTATTAGCACAGGGATCATAATTAACCACGTTAAAGGATTGATAATAATCTTGAATCTCATCCCACTCATTTTTCAATTCCCATTGCAAGCGTCGACTAAGCTTAGTATAATCATCAAATTGTCCATGCACCCATTCCCAGAAAGTAGTATTCGATGTTCCCTTTAGCTCTTTCAAGTATTCGATCCTACCCTTTTCTTGCAAAGCCTCCGCTTTTTGTGGGCAGTCTTCAACATTATCATACCACTCATAGTCTTCAAAGGTTACATCGTTTCCAACTCGTTTCATCCCAATTATACTTCCCCCATTGCAGGTTCCGTTACTCTTATAATCACAGGTTGGCCATTTACTACTTCCATCCTTGAAAAAGAAAGGTTTACAAGTGTGATCAATATGCTCAAATTCCCATGGTCTATCCCAAACCCATGGTATTTGGTCATTCCATTTGTAGTACCAGGTGTTTTTGAAATCATCATAAGTCTTGAATCCTGGTAGATCTCCAGTTAGCACATCAGCGTCGACTTGAAGAAGGTAATTGAATTCTTTGAATTGTTTGCACAAAGGTGTCTCATAATTGAACAGATCAATGTCTATGCTGAATAATTCTTCAATGCCCTCATTGATTGTTGAATCATTAAGTGACGACCCATAGTCGCTTTCTACTTCTTCATCTTCCCCTCTCATCCAATATACCCATAACGCATCTTTAGTAGCTCGATCCATGCTCTTATGGTTATTGAACTTACTAGCCAACCAATCTGAAAAATCAACATTGTTAGGATCGTGGTCAACGTCAAAGCAAGCTTTTCCAATCATTTTCCTCCTTATCTCCATAAACTCGTTAAATTGTTCCCTAAAACTCCGTGTCAACCATGAGGTCACAATCCGTTCGATTTCATTCACAGGAGCAAATTTAGGATTATCGTATTTAAGTTCAAGCCATTCTTCGAGGGAGATGTCCATCAACCTTACCAACCTGCCATGAAATAGTAACTCCGACACAGCATAAATTCTTTCATCGTCCAGATAGTTCTCATTTAATCCCCAGTACTGTTCGGAATAAGGCATGTAAGAGATTTGTATAGGTTGGGTATTGCCTTCACCACAGCTTTTATTGCTTGAGTTCATGTATTCAATTTGGAATTTCCCATCATTCTCTTCAATAGTAGTCCAAGTCAATCCTTTAGATTCAATGATGGGCCATAAGAGTAGCAATTCATCTTCAGTGTAGCTCATTAGTAAATCATAAGAGAATATCCCATCTTCAATATTGCCTAAGCGTTTGAATTCCTTATAAGTGGCTTCAAGAGGGGTCTCCCAAGAGAATAAATCGGTATTAATCATGAGCACATTGAAGTTGACATCATCAAAAACTTCCCTTTCGAATGAATCCGAAAGCAAGAGTTCCTTAGCAAGATATTCGTTCACTGACATGTCTTCCATAGCAAAACCTGTCATCATAGGTAAAATCGTAAGTAGGATTTGTTCGCTAGAAGAGAAATTAATGAATTTAGAAACGGATATAAGAATAAAAATAACTGATATCTGCAGACGATGCGCCGTATCCATAAAGATGGATACACCGTATCTTATAATCGTTAAAATTTAATCAGACTTTTATTCAGAAAATGGATACGCCGCTTAGAAATTAGAATGCGCCGTATCAGTTAAAATTATCAAAAATCGATATACTTATTAAAATTAAATGCGTCGTATTAACAAAAGTTAATGCGCCGTATTTTCGTTACGTTTCAAAATACAAGATTTTTGATTCAGAAGATACGCCGTATCGATAAAAATCGATGCGTCGTATCTGTTTAATAATTCGAAAACTGTTTTTAATTAAAATAATAGATACGCCGTATCTGCAAAAACAGATGCGTCGTATGGCGTTAACGTTTAGAAAAATTTCTTATTAAAAACAAAATACACCGTATCTTTGAAAATAGATGCGCCGTATCGTTTAAATTAGCTCAGTACAACGATAGCAGAATACAGAAAAACAGAAAAATAAAAACAAAAATAAACACAAACGATAATAAACAAAAAAAAAAGAAAACAAATAACACACAAAACAGAAAATATGCAAAATAATACAATGAATGCAATTTAACTAATATACAACAGAGTTAGCGGTTAGATTAAAAATTAAAAAGAAAAACCTAATTAAAATACTAATCAAATTAACAGATAATAACAATTCACTCCCCGGCAACGGCGCCAAAAATTTGATGCGCGTGTGCGTATGCTCTAATTTATACCCACGGTATGTTGTTGTGGTTTTAGCAGTATTCAAGTTTTAAATTTATATTTAGCCGACTTATCAATAACACACACACTTTAACGAGCAGTGTACCCGGTCAGTATGAATATAATGGTAAGTAGAGTGTCGATCACTAAGAGTGGAACGTATTATCTAGTTATCCTAATCAGTATTTTAATATCTTAAGTTAGCTATACAACCTAATCTAACGCAAGGGGGTTCAGCCTGAGAGACTGGCACGGTTTGGTTATGATTAAATATAAACTAAACTAATAGGCACGAATCAGCGAATAGCACACACGTACATAGATAAATACTTGAGACAATAAGAAGACCTGTCCTGATAGTTAAGTAGCTTGTCACTTGTTTTATTGCTAGTTTTATATGAAGTGTATAGTTCGATGTAACGCACTGAGATTAAGTCCTTTCTCGTTGGTTCTAATCTTATCGGCGAGTAAACCCTTAATGATTACTTATGACTATCCTATTTACCTTTTCTTCCTACTTTTCTACAGACGATAGAATGCATAGGTGATAAAATAAATAGGCGAGGGCAGAGGCATGGCGACCCGATCAACGCTCAGCTAGACACAGAGGTTATCAATGCACTAATAAAAGTCACCAAAGACATCAACATATAAACTTTAATTAATGGGAAAGTAATATTAAGAGGAGTGCAATCTTTCCGTTGTCACATTACACAAGCCCATCAATCCTGACCAATTAAAGTGTACTAAACAATAAAACAAAACTACTTAATGAATTGAATACATGCAGGACCTTCTTACAGCTCTTGTATCTTCGTTCAAGGTGTGTCTTGTGCTGCTACTTCGTCTGAATTCGTCCTAGGGTTTCTGTCTTCTCGTACTTAGCTAAATGTCAAACTCTTTAAATTCGTCTGTCTTTGGGGTATTTATAGTTTCTGTCTGAGGGCTAGATGCGGCGCATAGGATAAGTAGATGCGGCGCATTGACTTAACTTCGCGTGGGGTCCAAGATTAATATATTCAGGAATATTCGTACACCGCCAGAAGATGCGGCGTAACTCCATTTCTAGATGCGGCGCATGTCCTTTCTGTCTTGGATCGTAGCTTGTGAAATCTTGATAGTGATGCGCCGTATGTAATAAGTAAGATGCGGCGTATCTGGAGCAGAATGATCTTGATCTTGTAAATTTCAGTAGACTCTTAACTTCTTGCGTGTTTTGCTCCATAATTAGTCCAAAATCGCCAAGTTTCACATAATGCTTGTTTTTACCTGAGAATTACAAAAGTAAACATTAACGTATCAATTCTCACAGATAATATAATAAAACAAGTCAAATAAATAGGATAAATGATGGTAATAAAATGTACTTATTTGAGTTCATCACTCCCCCAAACTAACAACCAACTTCGAACTTCCTCAAACCCACGCAACCAAGCTACTGTGGAAGATGGAAGAATTATTGTTAAGTATGTTCAGGGGAGACAAAATGTTAATCCAAGGAATGTTGGTAGGGGGAATATGCAAAACAGAGTAGGAAATGTCAACCAAGGACAAGGAAGGCAAGCAAAGTGTTATAACTGTGGTGGGTTGGGACACATAGCTAGGAATTGCAATCATCCCAAGCGTCCTCAGAATTCTGATTACTTCAAGGACAAGATGTTGCTAATGCAAGCTCAGGTGAACGGAGCAATTCTAGATGACGAAGAGCTTTTGTTCCTTGCTGGTGATGGGGGAAACACATTTGATGCAGATGTAGATGACCAACCAGTTCAAGATATGGCCCTCAATGACCCAAACATCTTCCAAGCCGAAGATTGTGATGCATTTGATTCGGATGTAGATGAGGAGCCGACTGCTCAAACCATCTTTATGGCCAACCTATCGTCTTTGACGTCATCACCTCATCAAGCTGGTTCTTCCAATCCATCCATCATATCTGAGGTACTCAAGCTATATGATACATATAACATGGCAGATGTACAGAAGATTCCTACTGAAGTACAACAGACAAACGATGTTGAATCAGATACTGTTAATGTGGGAAACAGCAATGTTATTTCATATGAACAATATGTGAATCACAACGTTGTGTCTGTTGTACCAAGTGGTGCATCTTCTGTGATTAATATATATAAAGACCAGGTAGCAATTTATGAACAACGTGCAAAGTTTGAGCTAACTGCACGAGAACAGAAAATGGACAGTCAGATGCGTACTCTTATAACTGAACGTAATTTAAGGGAAGAAACATTGAAAAAGGAGTTAGATTCTTTAAGAAAACAACTTAATCAAACTGTTAAGCAAAAACAGGAGATCCAAGAAAGTGTAATCACACTAAAACAGGATTTCAAAGAAAAAGAATCAAAACTTTTAAATGATTTTTCCAGACTTAAAACGTTGAAGAATAAGATAGAAAACAAGTTGTACACACAAGACCAGACCAGACAAACTGCTCAAATGATGCAAAAGCATAAAAAATTATGTGATAAACATAGTGAATATAATGTAGGTGAAGCTAAATTAGCTCTTCTTAGGAATGCTAAGGCAACCCAACCTGCTTTATATGATGGAAATGAAATGCTTAAGACTGTTCATGCACCCCCTGATGTGTCATCACTTGAAGAGAGTAATGAGATAGAAGACAGAAACGGATAGAGAGATTATCTGAAAAATGAAGGACCCAAAATGTATAGCCAAACGAGTCATAGTTAAGCCTCATAATTACTATGAGCAAAATCGGTTGACTATCTTTGCACCTGAAACTAAGTTAACGCCTGAACAAATATTTTGGTCCTTGGACATAGAAAAGAGAAAGGCTGACGCGCTTAAGGACAATTCTCCACCCCTTAGGAAAATAGCGGCTGCAACGGTGTATCCTCCCAATACACCTAGGCACTTAGTTCCGTTAACTCTTCCCACAGAATTCAATACTCTAATTAGCATCTATGTTCTATGTCAACTATTTGCTGATTTTGATAAAACATGTAAGAAGAGAATAACACCAACGGGAACTATCGAAGGGGAAAGAGGTTTTGAATTAACAAAAGAGTGCTACTTAACTGAGGTCATACCATTCTTTAAACTTCTCAAGGAACATTTTGAGGGCATGCAAAAAACCCTTAAAACTGAAGTAAATGAAATGAAAGTAGTGTTTAAAGATATGGAAAATGAGGTGGCTCAAAATGTGATAGAACTTAAGAGTCGTGAGATTGAGAGAAAAAACATTCTTATCACCAATGAGAATTTGATTGCTAAATGTGTTGCCCAGGATGTGTTTTATATTGCTACTGATGCTACACTAAGTTCTTGTCAATTTCATGAACTGTCTATTGCACTGAATGCTTCCCAGAATCGTGTTGTTGAGCTTGAGGGGGAGAATTGGAAATTGCATGAGAAAATTCAAAATGATGACCATGATAACATGGTTAAAAGTTTTTCAAAACTAGAGGTTGATCATCTTAATTTGCAATTAAAATATCAACACTTAGAAGAAAGATGTAAAATCTCAAATGTCAAGACATCTTCGGATGCTCCTGAATT